>BGPR01008011.1:8281-43166 GCA_013235015.1 Araneus ventricosus | reverse complement strand
CGTAATTATAAGAGGGGGTTTGCGATTTGCTTATTTTTGCTGACAAGGGTTGGGGGGGGGGCCAAAAATAACCAAAAACATGCTTACGTAATATTTGAAAGGCCCCAAAGGCTGTTTTTAAAATCTTTTTTAATTTTTATTTACATTTAATTCAGTCGCAATATGCAATCGGTACACTTTTTAATGTAAATGAACTATTTAGAAATTAAAAAGGAAGATTTTTATTTAATTATACGTCACTTTTATTAAAAATTCACGAAGATGCAAAGAGTTGCAGAACACAATTTAACAACAAAGCAGTTCTATTAATTCGAAGCAACTAGTAACATAACTGAACAGAGCACTTGCCCACAACTTGCGGAACTCAGCCTTTATACTGTTAGGAAATTCTTTCGGTGTGTGTACGGCGAAAACAGTCCAACAAGCAGGATAACAGAGAAACGACACTTTATTCTCGAATATTCCGGAAAACACGAAGCGCAGGTGACAGGAAAACACAGCACTTGCGCAAATTAGCAACACAAATAGACAGCAAATCACGAACAATAACAACAATAACGCGAACAGTAGCGCTCAGCGTCTAACAGCTGACCAACTTGAAAAGCGAACAAGTCTCTAAAGAGATGCCTCGAACTCCAAAGACGATTGTCTCATATCAGCAACTCCGGGCTTTTATAGCTTTCCTGGCGGGATGTGACGTCACATAGAATCATCTAGATAAATCCGGATCTCGGCCCCTAATAGAAATATCAAGAAAATTCCAGTACTTTTGAGATCCCACATTTAGTCGCCAAAATGGTCGTGGGTTGATAGCTCTATTCCCCCAACCTTCCCATACATGCCCCTGTATAACTCTCTTCCCAACCATAAGACAAACATTGCTGGGAAGCGACATTCAACGTTCGTAATAATACTTTCGAGGAATACTCCAGAATAATTCATCCAGAATTTTGAAGTAAGATGTAGAAGACAAATTAAACCCTGTAATGCAAGTTTTAGGGTCCCCTTTCGCCTCTCACACTTCCATTATCAGATATTTTTTATTGATTTAAATTTAAGTTAAATTAAGGTTATTACAAAAGCTATATATTTTTTATTGATTTTATTATAAGTAGTTTAAGTAACAAATCTTACGAAAAAACTGAAATAACAAAACATTTCAATATCCTGCGTATGAAAAGTTTAAAATTAAAAGCAATTTTCAACACAAGGGCAAACGAATTACAAAACTTTTTTTTATGCAATCTAAATATTCTAAGACAAAGTTTGCCAGGGATTTTTAGTCAGTCAACCAACCGCAAAATATGAAGAAAAAATGTAACTTGAATAAGTTCAGGTACAAGACCTTTTAAAATCAAATGAAACTGTGAAATTAAATTATCCGGATAATATCGCAACCTTGGGGGCCCCAAAAGCTGAAGGGACCATTAGCAGTTTACTGTTTGATAATCCGGCTCTATCTAGAAGTTCCTCGAATATATATACTAGGTCTCTTCGACTTACGACCGAATTCCGTTCCGACTGACAAGTCGCAAGTCGTATTTACATATTACAACGGAAATCAAAATCATACAAAGATAGCCAAAAATAAATAAAAAAAGAAATAAAAATAAACTCAGAGTTAATCAAATACAACCAAAAACAAGGAATCCATTCTAGTCCACTTTTTCAAGGGCTAAGTTAACGATGCGAAATGGATTCAAAATAATATTTGGGAAATTTTTCTGTAAGAAGCTAGCATTACGCCAAACATAGCTTCTCATAGCCCGAAATTCCCAAACAGAGGACAATGGAGAAATGTACATTAAAGAGCAAATAAACAAAAGAAAGAGGAACAAACATCAAAACGCTAATAAGACGATTAAAAATATTAGTCATTTGGCTTTATTAATAAGCCTTCATAAATTAAAATCTTACCCTATGCTCATAATTGAGAGATGAGAAAAAACCTTTATTTTAATATTAACCCACGCTAATTTTCTCCAAGAAGGAGGAGTTATTAAAGTTACATATTACAACACTATTTTCATTCAAACGGGTTATAAAAATTGAACATAGGACACAAAATCTCAGCCTGTGTCAACATAATGTGAAGAATACTTCATATACTCTACTGGGCGTACAGTCTTCAGTTGTTCTCTAAACAAAAATGCGATCTGAAATTACGTTTTATTTTGAAATTAGTTTTTTGTGATCGTAGGGAAGGATGGTCGCCAGTCGAGGAGAAGATGTAAAAAAAAAATCTCCATAATAAACAAATTTTAGAATTCAAATTCCAGTCTTTGGGTTAAACTACAACGGAGGATCGGTTAGCTATAATCCAGTGCTCTATCACACAGCATCGGTGATAGACAGAACGCCACCGGTGCCCCCGGTACCTATGACACAAGGTTATCTAACCAAGAGCCTCGGTGTCAGGTGGCAGGGTTCCTTTGTCAGTTTTTTTAAGTAAGAATTTTGTAATATCGTATTAGATAGGAATTTATACATGACGTGCTTTATTTTGCCTTTTTACTACTTTTTAGATTTTTATGCGTTTTGATTTTCCGTGTTCTTATCTATTCCCCCATTTTTTTAATGATTTTTATAGGTTTTAATTTTTGTACTCCGTTTCTGGCACCGTGTTGCAATTTATTTTTTATCTCAAGTGTGTATTTTCGTCTTTAAACTGTAGTGCACCATCTTACTCTGATGTATATTAGCCAGTATCCACCGCCGGACATTGGAAATTCCTTTTGTCTAGTGGTTAAGATGTTCGGCTCGGGACCCAAAGGTCCACTGTTCTATCCCGTCCCCAAAGTGATGACTCGCGGATAAAGAACACGCAACAACGACTTTCAGTCCTACTAATAGATGGCAGCACCAAAAAATCAGATCAATTCCATCTTCTGCTACATTCACCAGATGGCAGCACTACAGCCACACATCTCTCCTAATTCAAAAAGTCTATGATGCATTTCATAGCACAAAACCTGCACGTGCCTGCGCACAAACAATAGGGGCAGCAATCTGCGCATATGCACGTAGCACACGGAAGTGCAATTACCCTTCCTTGATATTCAGATAATATCAAACAAGCTGGGGTTGCTCCTGTAGTGCACCATCTTACTCTGATGTATATTAGCCAGTATCCACCTCCAGACATTGGGAATTCCTTTTGTCTAGTGGTTAAGATGTTCTGCTCGGGACCCAAAGGTTCCCGGTTCTATCCCGTCTCCAAAAAACTTTTCAACTCCTGGTGTGTTTTTAGAGGATTCGGTGCTTGCGTGTTTTGACTTTTTAACCCTTGCCTTTTGGAAATGGTCTTTTAATTTTTAAAAAAAATACGACTTTTAGAAACATAGTGTGTTTTAATGTTTTTGTGATTATGTGTTTCGTTTTTAATTATGCATGCGTTTGCAAAATTTTTATGATTTTGTGTATTCTCTGTGTTCAACTTTTTATTATCTAGCACATTTGTTTCTTTTATTTACTCGTTGTGACTTTTGTTCTTCGTGTGTTTGTTGTTTATGGCACTCTGTAAATGGAGTTTTCTCTGTAGTGTGCTTTTCTTTAAATAAACAAATTTAAACTGATTTGACTGAATCTGTATGTTTTATTCTTAGGAGTCTGCTCGGCGAACAGGATCCTAAGGTGCTCTCCTGCCCGATGCCGGTCATCTGGTTGTTGCCCTGCATGAAGGTTTCTATAGAGGAGCGTGGCCGTTACAAGTGAGTAATTTGATATACATAATCTGTCCTAAAACAAAAGGACTTTCTACTCTTTCAGTACTGAAGCGCCCGAGACGTCAGTTCAATCAAAGTGCGGCGATCGCCCGAAACTCCCAAATATCCTTGCGAAATCCCCCCTCCTTATTAACCACTTAAATTAATAATTTTCTTTGCTATCTAATAAGCTGCTTCCTACTGTTTTGGAAAGCGGTTGTCGTTTTCATTCATCTCAGAAGGCATATAATACTTGAGATGTTTATGGATTCTAGGTAATTTTTGTGTAAAATTATAAAGATAATTAGTGATTAAATTTTAGTTTTAAGACCAAAAATGCGATAATTCGATGCACGAGTATTCCTGGGCTGGTAAGTTAGCGGTTAAGTGTGATTGGTTGAATACTCGAAGCGCTTGCTTCGTTCGTAAAGCTGGACGTTCACGGTGAGACCACTCCAATCGAAATGGCGTGGTAGCACTCCACACTGTTCCAGTTTTCAGTCCATCCATTTAGGTAGGTCATTCACAGAGACTCCATGCAAGTTGTCACTCCGATTACGGCGCCTGCTCCTCCTCTCGCTTTCAAAACGGGAGCCCCCGCTCCGTTCCAAATGCCCCCTCCCCCACGGGTCTACATTCTGTGGTTTTCGCTTTTGTGAGAGAGCCACGCTCCTCCTTCTCACGGTCGCATTTCAGTTTTATGACCCGACGCTCCAAATGGATTACGAACGAAGATGAAAATGCAATTTTTCCGACCGCACTCGCGCAAAATCTCGCGGTCGAATTTTGGACCACAACAATACTTTCTTTATACACGAAAGAGTAATAAATCACAGAGCGTAATTCTAGAATAAAATAGTTGAAGTAAGTAAAATTACAATAGAAACCCGGTAATCCGAAATTCCGAACATTTTTTTTTAATTTTCTGAAAAATGGAGGGAAAATAACAATTACGAATCAGAAACAAAGCTAATGTTTATTCCTAACTTAAAAGAAGTATTCGAAATTGGTTTGTAACAATAAATACAGCAACTCAATGAATGACAAACTCAGATATCTTCTTTCTACCCTCAACTTGTTTGCTACTGTACCGTGCGAACCGCCGCGTGCTCTTTCCGTACGACTTCACAGAGCACCCAGAGTCAACCCTATAAGTATATATATATTATAGTAGCAAAATGTCATCGGCCATTGAAAGGCCTTTCATCGAAACCCGATCACACAATGATCGGCCGATGAACGGATTCTTATCGGATAGGGATGAATTCTCATCGGGAATTGCTCCGAAATATCTCATCGGCCATAGATCAGCCGATCATCGATATCGGATGAGTTTTGCTAGCCGATACGATAGAAAACCGAGCAGTGTGGTTTCATGGCGATGAATTTCCGATAACTTTTAGATGAATATACAAACAGATTTGGATGTGTGTACGATGAAAAATTGGTTGTTCAATAAATGGTTGGGTTTTTTTAATAAAAAAGATGGCCAGTTGATTTTAGGTTGGAAAAGTTTTGGCAATAACAGGGGTGATTGTGTTCCGGTATTATACCGGAAATCCGTATTTTCTTCATCCTTAATACCGGAATTCCGGTATTTTCTGATGAACCTATTTTTTAAAATTTAAGAGTACCAAAGACTCAAACAACTACGGATTCTCCGAAGTTTCTTCGCAATTTCGGCTTCTAATACAGACTGCACAAATTATAATCTATAGTACGGAGTTCTAGGATGAACTGTTTTATTTAAAATATAATTAGAAGTCCTTTTTTTTTCATTTTCTTAAAAAAATCATTTCATGACGGATTATTTTTGTAGCTACATCAAACTTTTTATAAGAAATATGAAAAACCAGGAAAAAAGCCACAATCACCCCTGCAATAAGCACATGGATATCAAAAAAAACCCAATTATTAATATTTTTAATTTATGAGATGCCAAAGAACCAGTGGCGGCGCTAACAACTTAGGCCCCACAAAATGTTTTAGGAGGCCCCTCCTCAAAAAATAATGCGACACTTTTGCATAATTCACTTTTCCAGCTATTTAACAAATTACAATTAGGAAATAATAATTAGGAATCAAATTATAATTAGGGAAGTTGTGATACTTTAAATTGAAAGTTAATATGACAAAACTTTCCAAAATTATACAGCTGATTTATTTGACATGTTTATTATGAACTCTCCACTGATGACTCACAAAATATAGTAAAAAAGTTTGTTCCATTTTCTGAATGAAAATCCTTTTTGTTATAGTTCATAAAATTATTACAATAAAGTTTCTTGTGATGCAGACAATTTTTAATTTGACCCGGGAATTCGGATTATCCGGTAAAATACTCTCGATATACCAAATGCAGTAGAGTATTAATACTCTACTACATTTGGTATATCAAGAGTATTTTACCGAATTCCCCGGAATCCGAACAGAAATCAACACCGATTAGTTAAGATTCCCTGGGTTCGACTGTACTAGTGGTCTTCCAGTGGCGTAGCAACGGGGGAACAAGAGAGGTATATATGCCCCGGGCGCCATGAAGTCAAAATATTATCGGTTTTATGTTATTTTTTGAAGCAAAATATGATGAAGAAACGCAAAAATAATATGCACCACACTTGTTAAGCCACTGGTGATGACTGAGATAATAAAAAAAAAAATTATCCCCTGGGCGCCATTTACCCTCTGTATGCCACTGGCCATGTTGACAGAACGTAAAGCCGCGTTCCGACGACCTGTTTTTCGTCGAATTTGGTCCGCATTTCGCTTTATAACCCGTCGTGGGAACATAAAGCATCGTTGTTGCTCGAGGGATTGTAGGGTGACGCGTAATTTCCCTTTGGCAGACGGTAAATGATCGGGCATCAAAGGGGTCTATTCTAGTACCCCCGGTTGGGTTGGGTTCCGTTGTTAACGAGCGGAACCCAACTCAACTCCCAACCCAACCGGGGGTACCAGAATAGACCCCAAAGGCTTGTGAATCGATGGGTGACAAACCTCAGTACAGCGAGAAGTGCACGGATGCCGTCTGTCCGCTCCTTCCTCCTTTGATGTGCGAGCTATTTACCGCCATAACGAGGGAAACAACAGATGTACCAACAAGTCCACAAGCCATATCGATTCTTCCTGTGCCGACGACGAGGAATAACGCGAACTGCGGACGAAGCTCGTTGAAGGCAGGCCGTAGGGACGCAGCTTACAGCTGCCGAGAGATTTGCCAAGCCACGCGCCGGCCGGAATTCCACAGTCCCACAAGTACGAACCTCGAGCGACTCGAGCTTTGCCAAGCCACACGCCGTGGGAACAAGGCTTTAATGCGCTATCAGGGGTGGTTGTGGCTTCATGAAAAAATACCTGAAATTTTAGCAGGGAAATTATGTGTAGGGAACTGATATGTATTCATTCATTACGGTGCAGATTCAACTTTTGAATGCAATTTTTAATATGCTTTTTTCACGTAAGAAATTGATTTATTTTGTCTCAGTTCATGAGTTTTCAATAACATTCTATAACACACATGAAAAAAAACCCATCAAAACTGATAACAAAACAATATTAAAAATATACCAATATTTTGTGTGAATAGCATTAATGAATATATATAGGTCTTATAAATTCTTATGGGACCATTCTTAAGTGAGGTAGTTATTCTCAGTTATGGTATGGCATTTGCTAAAAAAATCATTTGGATTGACTTAGCATAATCCAAAGTAAACAACAAGAATATATGAAAAAAAAATTTCCCACTAAACCTAATTTTTTTTTTCCTGGTATGGATTATAATTTGTGTAGACCGTAGCAGAAGCCGAAATTGCGTACAAACTACGGAGAATCCGTAGTAGTTTGAGTCTTTGGCACTCTAAGTTTTAAAAAATAGATTTATCAGAAAATACTGGAATTCCGGTATTAAGGATGAAGAAAATACCGGATTTCCGGTATAATACCGGAACACAATCATTCCTGGCTTATGTCGATTTATAAAGTCGAATATGATTAGACGAAAAAATGCAATTCCCAAGCACCGTTTTCACAAGCTACGCCACTGACGATGACGGAGGGGGGGGGGGCGAAAAATTTACATTATGATCCTTGCACGGATTACTCTCGCTACGCCATTGCATTTTTTTTTCTTTTGCAGGTCCCCCCTCTACAAGACGAGCGAGAGGCGGGGCACTCTGTCCACGACGGGACATTCCACCAATTACGTGCTGCACTTCCTCCTCCCGACAGACAGACCGCCCCAGCACTGGATCAAAAGAGGAACTGCCCTCCTGTGCCAGCTGGACAACTGAAACCCGTCTGCCACAATCAAATGAACTTTTTCTTTATTATTCTCCCTCAGCACTGGATCAAATGAGCAACCGCCCTGTTTTGATATCTGGATGACTTTATTTCACTGAGGGCCGACTTTATTTGATATTGTTCATTCTTAAAATTTTGTGCAATGAAAAAAGGTCTTATTTGGAAAGAAAACTGTAAATTTGAAGTATACTGTATGGTGAATGCAACTTGTAACCATAGGTTTCGCATAATATAAATTTAATAAAAACACATTATTATTGTACAAAGCAGTAGACTTAATTTTTAGAATATTATTCTTATTACGATTAATTTACAACTGATATCTTTTAACTTTTCTGCAATTTCTCAGCGTTTGGGGTGTAAAGCACCCCGCTTGCCTGTCATGTTTCTTGTTCACATTTTTTAGGATTCGTTTTGTAAGTCCTTGGAAATTATCTTGTTCTTATGCAGATGAGATAACCTATTCGAGTGCAGGCATGCTGAAGTTTCATCAAATGAAGTCTGTATTACTAATATAATAGCCCAGATCTGTCTCTCAATGATATGGTAACACTCTGATGTCACCAACAATAAAATTCGCGCCATAGCACTGCGAGACGTTAAGCAGCATTATTGCATTGTTAGAGTACCTAAATTTCAGTAATTTTAAATTTAAAAAAGTAATTATCGTTCTAATTTCAAATTTAATAGCTCTAAAATAGTGAAATAAAATTTGCTATCGATATAAAATTTATGATCAATAGTTCCCGAGAAATTTTAAGTTATATTAATCATATATTTCAAATTAATTTCCGCTTTTTTAATAGAAAGTAGTAAATAACGTCAGTGGTATATCATGCACGTGATATGGTTTGGATCTCACGATGCATCTGATTATTTATTGCAATCGTGATGATATAATTTGATAATCATTTGACAAGCAGAGAAGTCTCTTTGTTTTGATTAGACATCTGAAGTACAAGGAAAATTGTTAAACAACGAAAAATACTTCACACTGAATGTTGTTTACCAAGAGGTTTTTTAAATAAAGAAATATGTAAATAATAAGTAAAAAAAAAATATTTCCTGTCACAAAACATATGTTTATTTTACAGTCGGACCTCTATTTAACGAAGTCGCTAAATCCCGAAAAAAGTTCGTTGTATGGAAAATTCGTTAAATAGAGGTCCTTTAAAATACTTTAAACTACAAAAAACAGATTTTAAATTCATAAACACTAAATATTATTAAAAAAGTAATTAATCACACCTTATTTTGTAAATTAATATCTATTTGTTTTATATATTTTACCCATCAAAAAGAAATCTGCAATGAAAACAAGAATAAAACAAAACATTGTCCGGGAATACACTGTATTTTCAATTTTAAAAAATAATTTTATAAAATTAATGAATTTTAGCATTTCATCATACGAAGGTTTGTTGATTTCTGTATAATGATAATTTCCACCTTCATCGCAATTCATTGCTGTATTCTTTTTATTTTTCACACTGTCCACTTCAAAACTGCCTCATCCACATCTTCACAGACACATGCTTTTAAACGTTTTGAACAAGAATTCGATGAATTATAATTTTGTATCTTATCACGATTCTTTTATTATGGTTGATAAGCTGTTTGGGAGGAATACCAAATTTTAAAGCAATATCCTTTTTTTTTCACACCTTTAACCACCTCATGAAGAATTAAATTTTTTCTTTGGTGTGGAAGCACTTTCGCTTTGACATTTTCCAGCTTCAACGTCATTGACCACCATAAAATGTGTTAAAAGAAAGAATAAGTTTGAAATGTTTAGAAATATTTTGAGAAATAGAAGAAAAAAAATATTGGATCACAAGAAAAAGTTCGTTAAATAGAGAATGCACTTCGCTATTTGGAGGTTATTTTACGAAGAAATTCACAAAATGTTCTTGGTTCCAAGAAAAAGTTCGCAAAATAGAGGTTCGTTAAAGAGAGGTCCGACTATATTTGTTTTCACTCAATATTAAACATTTCTCTCGCATATATATCTATTTAAACAAGTCAAATTTGACGGGAAATCTCTCGAATGCAGAGGCAATTTGCACCCATCGTACAATGACGGGTGATTTTCTAGTTATGGAATAATTTGAAAGTGTTTCTGGTGAAGATTACTGCAGCATTCTCGACTCGGTGAATGATTGCAGGTATTCAGATGCAGTGCAGGCCTCTACCAATTTTGGTAAATTTTATCTTAGAAAAAGGCAAAAGCTTTAAATGGTGGAAAGATTGTTATCTGAAACCTGGTAGAACTGCATCCAAGAATATTGAGAATAAACTTCATGAAAATACCATTTTCCCAAAGACAATGATTTAACAATTAGAGAAGTGTTCTAATGCATATATTGAAAGCATTTTAAGGGAAAGAGATGTTTGAAGTGTGTTGCAGCTGTGTTGAAAATGAAAATTTTTACAGTGTTGATTTATTTACACTGGTCACCCCAAATAATGAAAACTTTTCTTTGATGTGGGAATCTTAATTTACCTTTATAGTGCATTGCTTAGTTATAAATTAATACCTGCAATTTATTTTGTACTCTAGCTTGTTTATAAGTGGTTACTAAACTGGGGTAAGTTGCACCCCACATGCTCGCTCGTGTATGTCCACATCATGTGCATTCTGGTAAATTAACTACTATCAAAAATAATAAAACAGTATCACGATATTTTATTCACAAACAACACATATTCATATGTACAAGTAAAATCACAATAAAATCCCTGTCTCTCATTACTTCTTCAATGTTTTCCGTATCAATGCCATCCTCTGCAAAAGAGAGAGAGAGAAAAATTAAAACTGTAAACAAGCACACAGAAAGAACATTTTATCCTTATGATCACTATTAGAATTAACAGTGCCAGCTCATATATTATAACTTTAGGGGAGTTGCAACTTATGAAACTGCACAGAGATGCCATTTCTGCATAACTTAAATTCTGCTTTTTTTTAAAATTATTTCTGAATAATTTAATAATTTGTTAAAAAAATTAATAATTATTTTTTATTTAATGTTGGGGATTTTTTAATCCATTGCAGCACTCGGAATAATGTAATAATTTGTTTAAAAAATTAATAGTTAAATTTTTTATTTAATGTTGGGATTTTAGCAGGGTTGCAGTGATTTAAATCAGTTGATTAAAATCACTGATTTAAATCAACTGATTTTTTTAAAAAAAATCACTGATTTAAATCACTTTATTTTAAAAAATCAAATGAATCTGCTTTAATGAAATAAAACTGCTCATGTATCTTTAAATACTGATTTTAAAATATTTTTAAATGTATATTTAAAGAAAGAATATATAGAACATAAATAATATTTCATTGAATTGATGTAACTAGAGTACTCCATCTCTTTATTTTTTTGAGAACACAAGCAAATTAGATTTTATCCTTTGAGGCACAAGGCAATTTTTTTGAAGTATGATGAGAAAACATCGTGAATGGTTTATTTATTGCTAGACATAGAATCTACAAAAATTTTTTTTTAAAGCTTCTTTCATTCCGGCGGGGGTGGGGTGCGTCCCCTTCAGCGTCACCCCTCATGAGAACCCCCTTGATACAGCCACCTTCATACACTCAAAATCATTGTTGAATCTTACAGAAAATTTATAAATTAAAACTTCAAGAATATTGGAGCAAAATTTTCGAGTTGCTACATAAAATTGTTAAACGTCCAAAACTGAAGAATTTCTTATCTCGAGTCGAGATTTTCACAAACTTTATCTCTAATAATTCCCTATTCCAAACAAAATTTCTTAGGACTGCTATATACATTAAAAGTACTATTAGCCATATCCTAAACTATTATTTTCCATTTATAGTTGAATTTACTTGATTTGGCTTGAGTGAGAATAGGTCATACAAAGGGTTAAGCAGACAATCACACAATTCAGCATATTATATTTCACAGTTTGCAGCCATTAACGGCACACTTAAGCAAGGGTTAAAATCGTCTATGACAAACAACACAATAAATACAAAGTATGAGATGCTCTTTTTTTATAAAATAAAATAATATTGTGAAAAGGATCATGTTCACAAAGAAAGAAAGTAAAATACAGTGAGTTTTCTTTTCAATATTGGAAAACTATATAGTGTTGAGGACAACAAAAGTTTGTATATTGCATTAATGTTCAAATGTGAGATAAGCCATGCATATAAATGTTCAAAAGAATACAAACATCTACATGAACAATTTAAACTATGATCTATACTTATAAAGGCAATGTCTGTGAGCGTGTGAGCAATGTCCAGACAAATCTATCACACTTACAGTCATGTGAAATTTGTACGCGGGTAGTCCTGATGGCGACTCAATGCACCTCCGAGGCCTGTATTTAAAAGAATTTTATCTAGAAATTTTTTTATTTAATGTTTGGGTGAAACAAGATTAGGACTAGGGAAAGCTTCAAAACTTGTGTTTGTAATGAAACAAATAAAGGAACAGCTGAGTGTAAAATTCTCAATATTCTTGCATACAATAATAAATATATCTATATAGTCAAGAAATGACAATTTTTATTATATTGTTCCATTTTTCCTTAATAAAATTGTCTTATATTTCAAAAGTATATTATTTTTATATTTTAGTTCACAAATAATTTTTTTTAAATTGTTACATTTTTTGAATTAAATTTTTTTGAATTTGTTTTTTTAAAGAAAGTACAGCTTAATGACTGGTATATTATTTATATATATAATTCTATGACTGTAGGGTTCATTGTCTGACAAACAAATGTCAAATATATATAGTTTAGAAAATCATTAAAATCAAAAAATCTTGATTTAAATCCAAAAAATCTTGATTTTAAATCAAATAAATCAATTTTGAAAAAAAATCAAATGACAACCCTGATTTTTTAGGTAGATTCCTTATAGGAACTCTACCTATTGCAATAGTTCTCATAACCACGACTTCAGGAAAATTTCTGCAGATCTTCACCGATCATGACCCCTAGAACCCAAAACCACCCGCCGTTAAAAGTTTATATATATATATATATGTATAGCGCTTTTCCCATGTTATCTTGTGAACACGATAACTGGAGTAATTTTGATGTAAATTCAACCAGCAGTTATGTTGTAAGGATGGTGAAAATCTCTTCGGTCGAGTTAGGTAGATGGGCTATCCAGCTCAAGGGGTAGAAATGTGGTGGGGGGGGTGGAAATTTTCATTTTCCCATAATTCCTTTACAAATGAAAATAGAAAAGAAAAAAATTCAAATCAGGCGAATTATTACCTTATCATAACGAACGTTTTGAATTTAAACTTTTCGATAGCTACAATTGCTTAGAAGTTATAGGCCAGAAAGAGTGATTTTCCCACCCTTCCCTCCTCTCCCCTAACTTAAAGGCTGCTTTTAATCTAAGCATGTTACTCCTTGTTGAAAGCTCGTCATTTGCAGTTTCTTCCACCTCTGTCATTCTTGTAGCTCAATACATATGAGAATAGGCGGCAAAATGTTATTTTCCTTATTATTAGTAGTAAGTATATGCATAATGCTTTGGCCCGTATTATTTTGTAAACCGCGATAACTAGAGTAATTTTGATTAGATTTTAACTGGCGACGGATATGTTGTAAGGACAGGTGAAAATCTCAGCCGAGTTCACAGATGGGCTAACCAGCTCAAAGGGGTGGAAATGGTGGGGGACTGAGGGCTATATTCCCATAATTCCCTTGCAGATTCAGATTGAAGAAAATTCAAATTAGGCAGTGTGCCTTATCACAGCAAACAACTTTTGCATTGAAACTTTTTTTGATAGCCATAATTTCTTAGAAGTTATGAGCTAAAAGCCATTTTCAATCCCATTTCTCCCAACTTATCATTTCCCCATAGCTCTGTTACGACTAAGATAAGAAAGAAACTTTCAATTAGGGGTATCACATAATCATAACGAATAACTTTTATATTAAGGGTTTTTTTTGACCTTCTAATTGCTTAAGTTATGAGCTGGCGATATTCAATATTTAATTTATCATTTCCCCATAGATTAGTTAAGATTGAAGATAAAAAAAAAAATTCAATTAAGGGGAATTACCCATCATAACAAACTACTTTTTTATACTGGTTTTGACTGTAAGAATTACTTAGAAGTTTATGAGTTCCCATCAACGCATTCACTTTCACATTTTATACGGGTATAATATAATTAATTTACTTGACAAGGTAATTTATAGTTAATATCTTTGTTAAATTTTGTTAATTATAACATTAATTTGATATTATACTTGGCTTTGCTCCAGAAGTTTAAATGTTCTCATGTTTAATATTTTCAATGTAAAGAAATTACTATTATTATAAATACATATAATAATACACAAATTCACTTTCTGATCTAAGCGGCTTTCAATTAAAATGAGGAATATCAATTGAACCAGGCGAGATTTTAAAACATCAAGTTTTCTTCATACGTTATTATTTGTTATATGATACTTCTGGAAATTTTGTTAACGATTTACTAAGAGTCAATGAAAGGTTTTAATGAATATTTTGGAAACAATTAAATTAACTATTTAATTATTCTAGTGGATTAAGCATTAGAAAATAAATCAATAGCTGGTCCCGATATAAATTGTTAAATCGTCTACTTTTTTAAAATTTCTTTAGCATTCTTCTTCTGAAACAGTTCTTTCGTATTATTTTTGATCAACAAGAATATTGTTACGAATTCAATTTAAAATTAATTTTGAAAAAATGTAAAATGAGAGAAACAAATTTGTGGAAATGAAAGACATTGCTTGAGGAAAAAAACGCTTGCTTGAAATTTTTGATTAAAGTGAAATTTTAAGCATCTTTTAGGCTTTGAAAAGTTGAAGGTGACCTTTCTCTTTTCTTAAATAAAAGTTTGATTGAAATCAGTCCAGTGGTTTAGGAGATGTGGAACATACATACATAGCCACAGTGGCTTTTATTTAAATTAATATAATTATTAGATGATTATAAGATAAGATTACTGGCATATGGTATGAGTCATGAAAAAGGTTTTTTAGTGAAGTTTGTAGTAATTAATTTTAACTTTATTTAAGATAAATAGTTAATTTTTAATTAATCAAATAAATTTTTAATGGTTATTTTGATAATAGGTTAATAAAACAGAATACTTTAATTTGTTATTTAAGTAAACATGGCGGGACAAATTTGTTAATAAAATAATATAAAGTAGCCAAAAAACAATAGATATTTAAATAAGAGTTTCTTATCCTTTTACTATTGAAAATATCTCCATAACTTTAAAATTGTTTGGGATTTTATGCCTGTGAGTATTTAGTTTAACAGTCGAAGGAGATTTAACTTTACTGCTCAAATTGGCTGCATTCATATCTAATACCTATTAAAACGCATTATTAAATTTGCCACACAATGTTTAATAATTTTATTCTCTTATATGTTCAGAATTTAGTGACTATTATTTCTGTAACCAGGAGTTCTCTAAAATTGAGCCCATTTAGTAGTATTTAAGTGTTTCCATGTCAATGTGATTTTACCATATGACAAAGTAATGTTAACACAATTATATTGTAACCTAGATTAAATAAATTAATTTTAAAGTCTAAGTCTTTCATCATTAAGTGCCAGGTCAATTTCTTGTTACTGTTTCACGTCTGGCTGGCTTAATGGTATCTAGAGATATTTGACTACTGCGATGTTTATTTCTTTATGACTCCTACCTTTAGATCGATTATGTGTTGAGATATAAAAAAAAATGACCAATGTACTGACGATAAATCTATCATAACTTTCAGGAATGAAAAATGGAATGATAAAATACTGATAAGCAAAAAAATTAAATGACATGAAAACAGAATCACAAGCGTAAAATATTGCTATGAATAGAAACAATAAAGTCATTGGCTATGTCTGTGACAGATTAATATATGATATTTCATGACTTTATACATTAACGTAAAGGAATCTACCTTTGCCTTCAAGCTTGCCGAAGGGATTTTTTTAATCCATTGCAGCACATGACAGCTACAAGAATTTTCAAAAGAAAAGTAAGTGCAAAATTTAAAGTGTGCAGCAATGGGTTAAAAGAAAGGCCTGAATAATAACAATAGCTAAGCTTAGAATTTAATTTAACTTCAAAATAAAAAGTCTCATTTTTTTTGGCAGTCTTTACACTTGTTTATAAAGATTTACACAACTGCAACTGAACAATGGAAAAACTCAAGAAGTGAAAGATTTAAATAAATAAACATGTAGGAAAATTATTATTGTACTTATCTACAAGAAAAACTTATTGCATAATGTTTTTAATTAATTTTTTAATTAACATTAATTATTCTTCATTTTTCAAAAAAAAATTTTTTAATTTCAGCCCAAGAAATTTTTTTCCATGGCAGAAAAATGTTCAAAATACAATTTCTAACCTCTCTAAGATTGGGCTTTGCAACAAATCCTGTCTCCCTGTAACTGTTTTATTTTTTCTTCTTTTTTTATCTTTAATTTATGATTCGTTATTATGAATATTATGGAATGAAAATTTATTTACATTAATCGATTAACTGATAATTAAGTTCTGACAATGTTAAAACAATGTATTGTCATCGAAAACACAGAAGGGCACAGAATTTCAAAACTCTAGCACTTCAGGTAGTGAGTAAATTCCATCTTTACAAGCATGAAACAAGGCGAGTTAAATGAAAGCATGCAAGAAAAAAGACCCACCTGCTTGTGAGCTTCTGTTTGAAAAGACTTTTTGTAGGGCCGCAGCTCTTCGGTACCGAATCCTGGGATCCACATATTCCAGTCTTTTTCTAAATGAAAAAGTGCAAAATATATCAAAATACGGTTTTCTAATGCAATATACATTAACGAAAGTATTATGCCTTTTAACTACAAATTTGATAAATCTTTATTTTCCTAATCTGAAATGCATTCCTGGATTTAACACACAATAATACCTCCACTTATTCAAACTCGAAGTTGCACAGTTCCTTGTTTTGACCTCCCATATCTGTGCAAATCACGACTCAACACCATTAGCAAAGTAAATGGCAATGTTTTGTCTCCCAATTGGAGTTATTTTGTTTTCCCTTGCATAATAGCAAATCACTTGTTTTATTACTATTCCTTGTACGTTGACCATTCAGTGATAGCTATACATGAAAGGGTTACTTAGAATCAAGCACTCTTCATACAAGATGATTCAAATATGACCGTGACCTATTTGTTTCTAAACAAGCTGCACTGCACAGCAGCTGTATGACCTTGAAAGGAAACAGCCACAGCCTCCTGCTTGGGTAACAACCTGTTCAATCCTGTTTGGGAGTTAATAGCGTGATGAGTTTAACAGAAGGTACCATAGAACAAGGAACAACAAATTGTGATCAAATTCCTCATTGGAGAAAATATCCTTTCATCTGAAATTCACCACAGATTCTAACAACAGTTTTGGGAAGAATATCTCTCTGTTGGGAGTTTATCTGTTTGGGAGTTAATAGCGTGATGAGTTTAACAGGAGGTAACATGGAACAACAAATTGTGATCAAATTCCTCATTGGAGAAAATGTCCTTTCATCTGAAATTCACCACAGATTCTAACAACAGTTTGGGGAAGAATATCTCTCTGTTGGGAGTTTATCTGTTTGGGAGTTAATAGCGTGATGAGTTTAACAGAAGGTACCATAGAACAAGGAACAACAAATTGTGATCAAATTCCTCAGTGGAGAAAATGTCCTTTCATCTGTTTGAGGAAGAATATCTCCCAGAGCCTCCTCTGTTTCATCAGTGAAAGTGCTTCAGAGAGGGCCATCTATTTCTAGGCATGTGGTTTGCAAACAATAATGCCATCACACAGACTGTCCGAGAATGGATATACTACCAACCAAAAGCTTTTTTGAAAGGGAAATCGATATGCTTCCAGAACACTGGAAAAAATGTGCTGACCAGGGCTGGCCTTTCACCAATTGGACCAACTGCTCCAAATAGGGCCCTGCGTAAGAGTGCAACAAGGAATGTACTTAAACTCATTCAAATTAAAATCGAATATCATTTTAATTTCAAAGCATTATCCTCAGGAAATTTTTCATGCTTTTAAATTCGTTTACAAACCAATGTTTTCCAATTATTCCTTGGAGCCGGCTGACTGTTTCAGAAGTCAAAAATTATAATTTTTTTTTCTATGTTTCTGGATTGTTTTCGTTAGTTAAATACATCCATACTTTGTGTTCCTCAGTGATCATGAATAAATAATTTTATCTTACTGAAAACTTTAATTTTTTTATCTCTTAATTCCCCCGAGAACTTAATTGCTCTATAATGCATCCAATCATAAATTAAAAAGCATAAAAAAATTTTGCATTTCTTGAATTTTTTTAAATTAAAGTTTTCAGTAAGGCATGAAGTTATTAAAAATATTTCTAACATATTAAAATTTTAACAATAAATATAATTTTATTTATTAAAATTTCATATTGTTTATTTATTTATTTATTATGTATTATTAAAACTTAAATATATCAGGGTTATCCAAAATGTTTCCATTTGGGCCCTGCATCTAGTAAGGCTGGTCCTGGTGTTGGCACTGGAAGGGAGTATGTGTTGAAGACTGGTATATGCAAGAAAATGTTTGGCAATTATGTTTTATTATTTGTCAGTCCTGGTCGTATTTAACCCACCTTGTATAACTTATAGTATGGGTAATTCCAATTTATCCATTGATGGAGAAATGAATATGCAGGGTTATTTATATACACAAACAAAACTTGAAGCTTCCCTCTGTACTGTATACAAATATTTTCTTCTCACCATTCTTCACAGGGAAGTTGCAGCCATTTGTAATCATTTTGAAACACCCTGTATAATCGAAACCAGATCATTATGAGGTCTTAAAAAGTTTACCTAGTGCTAATTGAGCATCTTTCACTTCCAATGCAGAAGACTTTCGATGCTTAGCCAAGCTGCAAGAAGTTTCAACAACATCATCTATAAATTCTTCCGCTAACTGCAACAACAACTGTAAAAATTGTGTTTCATCACGTAAATGGTCACTTGCATAGGTAAAATTACATGAAAATATGTTTTTGAAATGAAATCTCACCTCATCTGTTTCCTCATCGGTCTGAACATTTGGATCTACTTCCCTCATCAAGTCTTGTAAGCGTTGTTTGGTCAGGACCTAAAAAAAGAAGAAATTGCATTGTTGCAACTGTTTGCGTATGCAGTCAAATCTCTATATATCGAACTTGAAGGTTCATGCAAAAATACAAGGGTCATTCTCTTTTCAACCTCTGATCAAACCAATAAACAGGCGACAAATGGTAGGAGGTGAGGATGAATGGTTGGCAACTGCGCATGTCTCTAACCATAACCTCAATTACTGCTGATGCCAGCTGGCCAGTTCGAGCTGAGCTGATGGCACGTAAACATGCCTGGTAGAATTGATGTTCCCGCCGAATGCGAGTTGCAGTGTTATTTGCTTCCTTCGAGCAGAAGGTTGGTTTGTGTAAGACGATCAATGCAGCTGTTTCTTGCCTGACTTTACAATGACTGTGAAGAGCCATTCTGACTTCTGAAGTTGTCCTTATTCATGACAATGCCCGCCCTCACAGTGCTGCTGTAACTCAGCAGCTTCTGGGGCAGTTTAAATGGGATGAGTCTGATCGCTCGATGAATAGCCCCGACTTAGAGACGAGTGATTTTCATCTCTTCCCCGAGTTGAAGAACTGAATAGTAGTCCAAAGCTTCCAGAAAAATGAGGATATTCAAAGCAGTGTTAAGGCCCATTTCACATCACTGGCGGCAACGTTCTTCGAAGAGGGGATTGGTAGCCTGGTCTACCGATATAATAAATGCCTGAATCTTCATGGTGATTATGGCTAAAAATAATCATGTTTGTACATAACTTTTGGTAACAAATTCATTTTGTTCTCTACTCTTGTCTTTTTTTTATGGTCTATCGGAGGTTGAAAAGAAAACGACCCTCGTATACAATACATAGAAAATCTTGATTAACAGAAGTACATATTGCAGATTGTCCATACACAGGCATGTTGTTGTCCAATATCATTTCAATACTGCTTCATCAATCTAGTCAAATTTTAAGGACTTAAATCTCTTCCACCATTTTCAAAGGATATCATAGCTGAATCACGGTATTTCATAATTGTTGATGCCATACCTGCCAAAATTTTATACTTTTTTTACCAATTCTCCCACTTTTTACATCCTTTAATAACCCATTAACTGCCAAAACCATAAGGGGTGATTTTTTTTTCTATACAATTAATACCAGTTATTAATTTGAACATATATAACAATAATTTAGAGTAAAAATGAGAAAAATTGTCTTACCTTTGAAACATCAACTGTTGTGTTTACGCAACATCAGCGGAATAAGGGTACAGATTTTAAATGAGTTGAATTCAAATTGTGAGAAGTTTCCTTAGAGCTGAATGCTGGAGAAAACCTTTTTTTTTTTAGTTTTGTTACATTTCAGAAAGCTACAAATCACTTTACAGATAATTAATGTATTTTTAAATTTTAGCATTTTTTTTTCAAATGTCTTCTTATTTGTAAAAATAGTTTCACATGTGAAAGGCTTCACTACAGAATGCAGAATGTTTATCTCGATAAGGAATCATTTGCTCATCAATACTCAAATCATGCGAAAATATACTAAACTGTTGAAACTTTCAATTTAGCAAGTTTAGATACAGTCTCACCTTATATAACTTATCACTATTGTTGACTTAACTGTTGTCAGCCAAATGCAAATTGTTTCATGTTCCTGTATTGCAAACATGACATTGAATCTCGTACAATAGGAACAGAAATATCCTTATCAAGAGACCAGAATATTTCGTTGTGAGGTAAAGAATGATATCCCATAAGCAGCAATATTCCAATAAATCGTCTCATGTAACGTTCACATGCCTTAAAATTTGGGCGATTTTTTTGCCTGGCATAAAAGTTTGTCGGCTCAACGAGAAATGAAAAAAACATAGAACCAAAAAAAAGATTAAAAAATCTCTCCTTAAGTTTTACCCTTTATTTTGTTTTTTATAATTTCTATTCTGTCTTTTTCTTCATTTTTTGGCTGAGGAATATTTAGTAGTTACTTTTTTAACCATATGAATTGTTCAGCTTTTGATTTTTTTTTAATTTTTCACATGACTACAACTACTTTCAGAGGACTCAAACTTCTTTTTTGAGTGCACTTCAATTTCACCTGCAGTACCGTAAGGTAAATCATTATTGTCATGATTCAAATATTATAATTTCCTTCTTCTTCATCACTACATTCTGCAGTTTCTGGCAGAACAACAACAATATCAATGTCACTCTGTTCATCATCATCTGTATCATCTTCAAAAAGTCTTTGAATAGCTTCTTCGAGCATAAGATATCTCTTTCTAGGCATTTCGTAAAGTCAAAATGAGAAAAATTACCACAACATCTATTGGCGCTAATAGGGACTGAACTACCCGTTTTCCACTGACATTGCGCGAAAGCAACAGTTTTGCTCCCTCAAACCACAAACAACTGATTCATGGCATGTTATGACATGCAGTGACCCTGACGAACAATAGATCACCTCTAACACTTTTGCTTCTCTTGAAGTATTTTTCCTCCGAAAAGACCAAGTCAAAAGTTTTGGTTAAAAAATGCATCAAGTACAGAAATCAATTTTAAAAATAAAATCACCATTAAAGGCAAATATTTTTTTACTGAAATATTCTCCATATTATACCCTACCCAAAAACTGCTATTAATATAACATTTATTAGGTATTTAATTTTTTTATAGGCATTTATTTTGACCGTTGCATCAACGCAACACCAGTGGTTAATGGGTTAATCTGAACCTTTCTTGTACATCTGGAGACCTTTGTTTAGAGGCCATTTGAAGTAAAAATATAGTTCTAAGTTAGGAAAGGGATTTGTAGAACAGAAGCTGAGAAGAGCATAAAACTCACCAGAAAGTGTTTGCCTTTTTGCAAACAATTAATTCTACTGTAGTAAGAATTGATAAAACAATTTTTTCTCCTTATTTTATATTTATTCTTATAAAGGTGATTATGTGAAAGAGTGCTTATATGAAAACTTGCATTCAATATATAAAAATTTTATTTTAAATACAAAAATTGTTTTTCTAATGGAAATTCTGAAAAAAATTCAATACATAGAGATGTCTGATATACAGAAATTCAAATAGATATACAGGGTGTCCCAAAAGTTCTCGACATATTTCAAAATTTAATAAAAAATCAAAAAATTGTGACATTAGTGAGTGGTTTTCTCTAAATTGCATTACACGGCATAAAGTTTTTTTGACAGAAAAAATGGTTCAGTTGTCTGCAGATAGATAGCACTAGTGGTACAACATTAGCTTAGTAAGGTTAGCTTCCAATCCGTCATTGCACGCAAGTATGATGACTCCAACGGAAAGTGCAAACTGTGTTGGTTGGTACTTTGAAACAAAGTTGATTATTCAGGTTCAAAGAAAGTTTCATGCGATGTCTCATGAAGCTACTTGTTGAAACAGCATTTTGTCATGGCATCAAAGATTTTTAGAGACTGGAATTGTATTGGACAGACCAAGAAGTGATAGGCCATGCACGTCAGATGATGATGCTGAACGAATCTGCCAAATGTTTATTTGCAGTCCTAAATGTTCAACATGAAGTGCTTCAAGCAAATTAAGAATTGAACAAACAACAGTACTTCAATACTGCTTTGCAGTACAGACATTTATTGAAGTTAAATTTCTGATTCATTAACAATTCCTTTAAAGTAAAAAAAAAAAACTATATGGAGCATAATGCAATTTAGTGAAAACTGCACACTGATATCACAATTTTTTAATTAAATTTTTAATTATGTCTAGGACTTTTCAGACATCTTGTATATTATATATGCTAATAACTATTTTTCCCGCAAAGACATCAGAGTTTAAATTTAGAACACTTTGATATTCTTATATGCTTTGACTAAGAATCCGAAAGAATAAGGAACAAAACTATTTCCATACCTGATGAACGTGGGTGCTGTCTGGAGGAAGCATGTTGACGCTCAGTCCAGTGCTGACAGAATTCTGACTTGTCACTGCCACAGGAGCAGAATTACTGGTAGTGATCACTGACGTACTCGCAGACAAAGTTTCCATCCCAGAAGCTTGACTATTTGTCTGAAATTTTTCAAATAATTTCAGTTACAACTTAAAAGAACTTGTAAAGATACAAATAAACAAAAGCTTACAAACATTTACATAAAATGGTTATGGTTTACTACATTATAAAACATAAGAAAAAACAAGAGATTTGGGTAGAATTTCATCAGTAGGGTCCCTATCATTGCCAAGCTACATTGAGTTGTATCAACAAAGAATCAGAAAGAAGTTGAATGTTGATGATAAAATTTGACAGCTTTTTGTGTAGAGCCTTACTTATGGAATAGCATTGAGATTTGTTATTTAATTTCTTTATCAAAAGAACAGGACATAAGAGTATGCATGACCAAAAATATTTTTCATAGTAGCTATTGTTGGCAGTAACCAGTTGGTTTGTTTTACTTTAAAAATGCTAATAATTCTGTTAATTTATCTAAATTAAAAATTTGCAAATCCTTTAAAATATTTAAGTACTTTTCCATTTGTTGTTTTTGTCACCAAGCATAGATTTTGACGTGAAATGTTACTTTTCTGTTAGTGTGACAGTCTTTTCTGTTTTTTTTGGTTTTGTTTTTGTTAACCATTTTTTTTGGTTATTTTTTTGCCGTGGTTTAAACCGATTATTTATTTTAAATCCAAAAACCAGGTCAGAAGATAGGCTCGATTTTAGGTTCGACTAGATTAAAATTTACCAAGTTATAAAGCTTTGAATTACATCATCTTTTGCCAATCACCAACAACCGCTTCCTCGAGGCGTCTGTTGGTTGACAGATTACTGAAAGAGTCTTTATGAACAGATAAATATTGGCCAATGGATTGATTTCCTGCAAAAGCAATACTAATAAAAAAAATTTGTCTGTAAACGGCATCTATTTTTTTGTAGCCAAAAAATATTTATCTTTAGTTTATATAGTTATAAATATATAAATATTTATCTTTTAGGAAGTTCTGTGGCATCTGAAAGATTAGTATCTACATTGAATGATGTTGTTTCCGATGAGAGGTGTCAACTCATGGATCAACATATTGCTGAAAGAGTTTTTATGAGCAGATAAATATTGGCCAATGAATTAATTTCTTGTGAAAACAATGTTAATAAAAAAATTTGTCTATGATACTTATTTACTGCTATAATTACTCATTTATTATTATTGCATAAGTATTAATTACTTATTTATAATCATTACTTATTACATTAATTATTATATTAATACTTACTTATTGTATATTATTATTAATAAAAAATTATGTCCACACACATTGCTTTAAAAAAAACGAAAACAGGAATTTTTTTCAAAAATCAGTTATTTTGAGAGGTTTTAACCACCAGGTTAAACCAGAAGTGAAAAAAAAAACAATTTAATTGAAAACCGGGGGGGTTGCAATAACTGCCATCCCTAGCAGGCACCATGAGTATGTGGATGAGAAACTCCTGGATAAGTAAGCAGGTTCACGCTTCTCCTGGGGATACAGTAATGCTACCCCTCACCGATGATGATACATACCCTTTTCAGGCAGGGCTGGTGATGGCTGTTGTAATCTGACCTCAGTATCTGAGCTGTTTTGCAGCGATCGTTCCTTAATAGACCCCAGATGCAGGGCGGGAGTAAAGTTTCTGATCAGTGTGATAATTAATGATTGCAATCATTTGATTATTATAAATCATAATTGTTAAATATCTTCATGTTGCCAATCACATTTCTATCAAATTCCAACCACAGGCCTAGAAGTAGGCAAAAAATTACAAGAATATTCAAAGAAACTTGCAGCATTTTGTACATATTTTGACTGCTGTCAAGTTAATGGAAAAACACTAGTATTAACCATTTTGTTATATGTTATTTTCAATTTAAAATAACAAATAAAATAATTAACATTAAATAATTTATGAAAGACAAATAATAAAGCAGAATATTCAAGCCGATGGCCATTATAAATCACATAAAGTATAAACAGGGGTGGCATTAGAATCTGCCCAATGAGGGCATGACCTGCTGTACAAGGGGAGGGGCATAATGATGAACCTCTCAAATTTTCATCAGATCTTTATTTACCTACTAATAATTAAATAGCCTGTTGTGTGAATGGGTACAAAAATTTGTCCAGACGAGGGGCACAGCATCCCCGAAAGGGGGGGGCAACTAAACAAATTTTTAAATGATTTATAAATGACTGAAAACACTTAAAAGCAGAATATCAAATACAACTGTCACCAGCATTTACAATGATTATAAATAAAATTAGACAAGAAAAATCTGAAATTAATCAGTAAAAATAGGTGATATTTTGATTTGCAGGTATTTCACTTGAATTTTTGCTAGTAAATGAATTAAAACAATAGTTTAAAGGACAGTAAATTAAATAAGTAATATGCTGCCGTTTCTTTGAAAATTTTACCACCAAAATTCTTCTTGAATTTTTCAAAAAAAAAAAAAAAAAAAGTCAAAATGAACTGTAATTTAAATTAAAGTTAAGATATAAATTGCACAACGTTTAAGTCTTGATGAAGCATAATTTGTTCTTGTTGGACAATTTCCTACCCTTCATGAAGTCGAAAATGCCTAAATTATACTTATTTTTTAAAAAAATAACATGCAATTAGAAGGCATTTAAAAATAAAAAAAAGTTATAATAAACAAGGTATTCATGTAAAATTTGGAGAGACAGAGACAATTTTTTGAATTTACATTGTTGAAGGCTCCTTTATAGAAAATGTTGTGAATTACATGTCAGCTCTCCCTATAGAAATCCAGAAGAAAGGAAGAAAAGTTTACAAATTTAATAGTATTTATTGAGAGTATGTGTGGCAGATTTATGACCTTCTAGAACAATCAATGCTACTACCCAAAACTCTGATTCTGATAACCAGATGAATTTACAATGATAGAAAGGATAAAAACATCAATTTATCTGGAATATAAACTCTACTATTAAAATAATATTATTTACAACTCTTATTCAAAGAATGGGATGAATTTATTTTGATGCAAAAAGCCAGAACATCAATTTATGACTGGCTCAGAGGTATATTTTCTACCACTGAAAAGATAGTAATTCTAATTTGGAGAACTAGATTAATATATATTGACAGAAAGAATGAAAACATCAATATATGATAGCACTGGGAATACAAATATTACTTCTCTGTAAACTGAAAAAATAAGTTATCACATTCATATAAGTAAATAATTATTTAAAAAAATAAAAATTTTAATAGACCATGTTTTTAAAACGGACTAAAAAGTATAAAATAATTTCTTCTAGCCCCATACAGATTTAAAACGAAAAACGTGGGGCGCATGTAATAGATAATTGATGCATAAATAGTTTATTTCAGTCACTAACAATTTTATTGCAATGGAAATGATATGAACTGTTGTGTGAGTTTTCTCAACGACAGCTACTCCCTACACTCCTTACTATTAAATATTACATGCGCCCCACGTTTTTCGTTTTAAATCTGTATGGGGTTATAAATCTGTATGGGGCTAGAAGAAATTATTTTATACTTTTTAGTCCGTTTTAAAAACGTGGTCTATTAAAATTTTTATTTTTTTAAATAATTATTTTCTACTTTTTAGTCTTCTGTGTGTGAAATTTCGCAATCGATTTTAAACATCTTGATGAGATTATGACGGAGACATGTGGCAAATTTCAGGTTTATTTCAGTTTATCTTCACCTGATCATAAATAGAAAATTGTTATTTTCCTGAAAAAGTAAGTTATGTGACGCAGAGACCTTTGAGATATAATGAAAAACGTACTGCGCATGCGCAAAGATATGGCTAAAATATGGGGTGCTTCAATGGTCCCATGGGCCATCCTTATACCCAAGAACCAAATCTGTAATGTTAATAGTTTTTGAGATATAATGAAAAACGTACTGCGCATGCGCAAAGATATGGCTAAAATATGGGGTGCTTCGATGGTCCCATGAGCCATCCTTATACCCAAGAACCAAGTCTGTAATGTTAATAGTTTTCGAGATATAATGAAAAACGCACTGCGCATGCGCAAAGATATGGCTAAAATATAGGGGTGCTTCGATGATCCCATGGGTCATCCATATACCCAAGAACCAAATCTGTAATGTTAATAGTTTTCGAGATATAACGAAAAACGTACTGCGGATGCGTCATGCAAAATATGAAATGACAGACAGACAGACAAGAAAGCGAATTAATAATGCATTGTCATCTAGTTCTGAACTATGTTTAAAGTTTCAAGTCTCCAGCTCATCGGGAAGTTAGTTTAAAATCCATTGCAAGATTTGTACCGAACAGACAGACAGACAAGAAAGCGAGTTAATAAAAACGTGGTAAAAAAATAATTTTATTCTATTTGATAAAAAAAATGACAAAGAAATCCTTATTCTCATTTGCTGATGTCAATCAACTATATTAATAAACCTTAAAACCATTTCAGTCCAAGATGTTAAAAATAATATGACCCTTTTCAAGTGGGACAAAAATATAGAAATCAGAATTTCAAAAACTCTCAAAGGACAACAATTATCAAAAGATGATATAATAAGGTTTGCATAAATTTCATTTCATTATTTTAGTAACATTCTGTCAGTAACTTCTGGTAAAATATTGCACTTTAATTACCAACCCTAGAATGGTATCATTGAGTCAAATTGACTCCTTTTCCCATTCAAACTGCGAAGGAACGATAGCATTCCACGGTTAAGGAGAAATCATAATGGCTGCATTACAGATTGAAACTTTAATCAGTTTAATTATCAGGTATGTTCTCAGCTCAGTGGCGAATCCAGGATTCGGGTCTGGGGGAGGGCTGAGGTCATAAAAATTTTGTATTGTAGTGACGAATATCAAACCTCACGGCTTATATAAACCAAAACACTTTAACTTTACAGATGTTCCTCTCCTGACAATAAGAATAATAAAGAACACTACAATACTTTCGATAATTTAATAAAAAATGCTATGAAATAACTAGCCAAAAAAATGTTTTTGACCGCACCAACGCTACAAGTACAAGTGGAATGACTAGAAAAGTAGGAAAATTTTCGAGCCTGTCAAGCCAGAAAGCAATGTTGTAACGATTTTATCACTACTTTTTAAAAGGAAAATTAAGAACAAATAGTTGTAGTGATTTAAAATTAAATCAAGAATTTTGGTTTAGCTCTGGGGGGCTGCAGCCCGATAGCCCCTCCCCTAGATTTGCCACTATCTCAGCTAGCATATGCACTGAAATATTGTTGGTTAAAATGTAGCTCATTTACCAATTCATTTCCTTTTTTTAATCATCTTTTAATATGAACTAAAATTGCTGCTCAATTGGGTCATTCTCCAGAAAATGTAACATTTGAAACAAAATATTTTCAGCTTTCAAAATCTTAAATTTCCTTTTTTTTTTATTATGAAACTTCTACTTACTACAGGTTACTATGAACAATGGCCCAACTAAATTTAAATTATTTTACTCATAAATAAAAACATAAATATAACCTTATTCACGAAGGTGATATAATACATGAGAAAATTAATAAATACTAAAATAAATTAAATTGTAAACATTTAATCAGTCACACAGAGATATAGAAAAAGAAATTATTAATTTTTTAAATTAATTATCTTAATATAATCAAAATTAAATTATCAGGATTAAGATATAGCTTAAATTTTAGTCACATTCACTTTATGAGTTTAAAATTTGTATTTAATACATGTATAATATCAGTCCACTCTCAAATTGCTGGCTATATAGTTTTGTTAAATGTCTGAAACCAATGCATCTCACTTCCATGACAAAGAAATTGACAAGGGTGTCATGGAGGCGGTGAGGAACCTTCTATAAAAATAGGCTTAATGGATGCTTTTTTTCAGAGAAAAAAAAATATTTTTTGGTATTATAATCTACACATCTTAAGCATATTAAAACAGGTAAACTTTTATTTTGATATTATTTTACATACTTGAACTTCAAGGTTAAAGAGGTGAAAATTCTGAATAATTACACTTGTTTCTTAAGAACAAAATGTGTATCCTTGTCTCTAAACCGAAAACTCACTCACTTTTTTGTAGCTGTAATACCAAGATGGACGACTTGTATTTTGGGAAACAAAATGTGATGGCTTTACTGCCATTTATGAGTAAAAAAAAATGGTATTTTATATTTGGGTAAAGGAGGTGAGAATTTATTGTGTGACACCAGTCTCTATTGTTCTGAAACAAACTAAATCACAATATAAAAATTTTATATATGCTTAAACATTTAGTATTTGAGACAATTGTGGCAGGAATAATAAATATTTAAATATTTTTTAATTAAACAAGTTATTGAACAACATTAACAGTCACACCAGGTGTGTGACATGCCACAGAAGTGAGAATTCACATACTGTGAACTAAATAAATAATAAATTAAAGATCATCATAAAAAATTTGGTGACCGATTTAAATGGATATATTTTTACCACCATTAAAAAACATAGTTTAATGAATTACTGTCTGAAGATGGTTAATCTAGAGTCTACTTACTTCATTCCTTTTAGGTTCGCCAACGCTTTGAAGCCATTTGTTTTGGATGCACAATGATGTTTTTAACGAGCGACAGGAGCACATGCGCAGAAATTAATCTTTTCATAGGTGTTTTGCACATTACACTATATTGCACATTGTTTCGATTGGACTGTTTTGTTCATATCTTTGATGTGATCAGTTAATTCATTCGAATTTTAATTCTTCAGTTTGAATATCGGTTCAGTACTGTGTATGTTATTCTGTGTGTTTCATTTCTCAATGAATAAGCGAACCTACAAGTATTCTGTTATGCTGAAAGCGAAGTCACTGATGTTTTTTTAAGTTAATAAAATTTGCTTGGTACACGCTTGGAGCGCCGCAGGCATTGCATGCAAAAACCCTTATTTTCGGAATTTTTTAAAAAATCCTAGATTCCTAACATTCAATGAAAAAGCGTAGCTACTAGTTTCCAGCTATGCTAAAAACGAAGTCACTGATGTTTTTTAAGTTAAAAAATTTGCCCAGTACACACTTGAAATGCTGCAGGCATTGTGTGCTCAATCTCTCGTTTTCAGGTGATGCATGCGCAAGAGAGCAATAAAAAGTGCTCTGCACATCCAAAACAGTATTTGGTGATGTCAAATGAAATTGCGCCAAGAAAAATTGGCGAGAAACAGGTGCGCCCATAAACTCCAGGTTTACCTGATGATTTTGCTGTAAAATGAATGTGATGGAAATGTTACATTTTCTGGAGAATGACCCAATTGTATCTTAATTAGGGATGTAACAAATAGTGATTTAGCCAAATTTCAGGCTGAATACTGAATAATCGTCAGTCAAATACCGAAAATCAATTTTGATTGGAAATGAAATATTTTTGAAATTTTAAATGAAAAAACAATTAAGATTAAATATAATTGATTTTCTATTATTTGTATATTTAAAGAAATGTTAATACCTTTATGCATATTTTTAATATTTTAAATACCTTAATTCCAATAATAATAAATGAGAAACCTCATCATCTCGAGTTTGTTTCAAAGAAATAAATGATTCATGATTGCAGAACATGACAATGACAAACACAGACGAAAATTGAATAGATAAATTAAAATTACTAGAATTAAATTCCTACTTTTATAAAGAACTTCTAATAGGTAGGATTGAGTGTCCGCTTAATTGCTGAAAAAAAATGCAGAAAAATTTCCAAGATTGACAAATTTAACAAGAAAATATCTTTCAGCACCTGCAAGCATTACATAGTGACTGTTTATTTTCTGAAGCTGGCAATATATATGAAACCATATTGAACAGACTTCTATAAATGATATGCAACATTATTAAATATACTTCTGTACTATGTAACTTAAAATTTGGATAAATGAGAGATTTTTTTTAGTAATAAACTAGCAGTACGCGCACGGCGATGCCCGTGGAATCAGGACTTCAACAAAATAAAAAAAAATCGCCCACAATGACACGAAAAAGTTTTCAAAACAAAATCAAAACAAAAGATACACATTATAGATTTTCCCGCTTATTTTTTCCGCGATAATAACATGTAGAAAAACAGTACAGAGTACATTAATCCAAAACAATATAAAAAAAATTGTTGCCCGTGGAATCAGGACTTCAACAAAATGTAAAAAAATTCTTAGAACATGACAAAAAGCTCCGAAGGTTATGACGTCACCTGACCCTTCATCCAATCAAATTGAAAGCTGCGTTCCGGAAGGCTATCGCTGAAGAAATTTCGCTCGACAAAAATAACTTTCATCTGCCCAGGAATAATTTAATTTAAAAAAAACGGGAAAAGATATTTTAACCGTTCTTGTTTTAAATCAGAGAGAACCGTTCTAGTTATAAGCTGAAAAAAATTGAAAATAATAGTGTTATTAGAAAGTCGGATGCAACAAATTTAAAAACAAAACTAAAATTTAGGTGGTGAAACTGACTATTTTTTAAAAAATTCTCAAAATTCAGTAAATTACATTAGAAATTCAAAACTAACTTCATTAGAACGGAAATCGCGTGCTCTTTCCGATGGTCTATCTATTTTTGTCGTACAATTATTCGAAACCATTCTATTGACAAATTAGTGCGAAAAATCAACCAAAACAACAGAAAAAATTAAATAAAAAAATTTCTAGATTAAAATTTAAAATTTCGGCTTCGAGGTGCATTCAGTCACCATTACAACTACCTGTGTACCAAATGTCATGGCTGTAAGTGCGATAGATTCGTCTGGACATCGCCGACAAACACACACACACGCACACAAACATTGCCTTTTATAAGTATAGATGCAATTCTGCAAAATTCTTTGTTAAATGTGTATTAAAAGAACATTTATTATCATGAATATATTCGGCTGAATATCTGCTTAGTATTCGGCCAGTCGAATATTCGGCTGAATATCTGCTTAGTATTCGGCCAGTCGAATATTCGGCAAAAGGGACAAATACCAAATAATTGCCGAATATTCATTACATCCCCAATTTTAAAATATAATTTCCCTTTAAATTATCCAATTTTCTTCGCATTTTATGTAGTTCATGTTCCCTGTTCAAAACATGGAACATCAGCATTAAATTTTAAAAAAATCGTGATAGATTGCCCTTTACACTCATTTTTACAATCAAATGTATATTCAACTTTCTCTTTTTAATGCAGTTTTTGAAAGCCTTGGATGTAAATATGAATTATTTTATATCATTCAAAGGTGCATTTGGCATACATTACGTGTAACAAGCATTACTAAGTTGCACAAAAATAGAAAGAATTTCATCTAAAATTAATAAGTATAAGAAATTAATGAAAACAATATATATAAACTGCTACTTACTCCAGTTATAATAGTTTGCTGCATACCAGTGGTAGATACAGAAGGTATAGGAGACGAGTTTATAGTAACACAAGACATTATAACCTGCAAAACTCACAGGATTTAATACTTTTGCACATATTGAAAATTATCTTTTGATTATTACTTCTAAAACAAGGAGTAAAAGACAACATATTAAGGAAGTTATCAACTATGATGAAAAAATTAGGGTCCCATATTACTTATTAACCTCAGTAACAAAAATATAATAGGGTAGATGCTCCAGTTATGGCCACATTTGATGTCTTTCCAATAATTAACCAGTAATTTCAAATTAGCTAGTAATAAGCATTCCAACACTTAAGTAATCCTTATTTTACTATTTTAAATCTGATTGGTTCATTTTTCTCAATCATGTGTTGTATGCTCACAACTGTTAAGGTTTTTGTTAAGGAACAAGGTTTTACAGTTTTTCATCAACAGGCTCTCAGAATTAAAAGTTTAAACTAAAACTGATTTCCCTTAGGGTTTATGAGGTAAGCTTTCATTTTATTCTGATTTCATATCAAAATTCATTATTTTTAAGATTAAATGGGTGGTGGCCAAAACTGGTACTTCAAATTTACTATATGTGCCAGTTTTGGCCCCATAGTTCATTTTTGTGTTTTTAGTCATTACTTCAATTTAATATCTGGATGAAATAAAATCAACTAATTTAGTTTTATTTCTAAAATAATAGCAACTGATTTATTTTTGTTTTTAAAATAAAAAGTAACTGATATAGTTTTGTTTTTGAAATAAAAGTAACTGATTTAGTTTTGTTTCTAAAATAAAAATAACTGATTTAATTTTGTTTTCATTTTACATAGTAATGGCTCCAATTAAAAATAAGAAGGCATGTAGCATTTCCATAAAAAGATTCTGCTACTCACCATCTAAAGTTGGTAATGCAGTCAAGGACATTTAAAATGGAATGTCAAAATATCTACATTTTGAATGTTTACCTCACATTTATGTTAGAAAATTTCAACTTGAGGAACCTGACTCGAGTGATGAGGAGTATTCTTTTATATACATGGACTGCTCTAATTTTAAAAATGATTCTGATGAATTTGATTAATGTTGCAACTAAAAATTATAAAAATACATATTTGTGGATATTGTTACTGAGTATAATAATGTAAATTCCTTGTTTGTAAGATGGCTATGCTTTAAGCATTTGCAATGTAAGTTTATTGCTCTCCCTATTTTTTGTTTCATATTTTATGGAAAAAAAAGTTATGCGAGTATATACAGTTTGTATTTTCATCAACCAAATTAAATTATTGTTTTCTGCATTTTTTTTAACTGAAATCTGCAGCTAAAATCAGCTTAAGTAAATTTATTATAATCTTTATAAATTCATAGAAAAAATCACATTTAAAATAACAGAAAGTAATGTACTAAAATACATATTGCATAAAAATGATTTATTTTTGCTTAAAATTGATTAAAGTGTCTGTTAAAAATATAATATTAGTGTGGCCAAAACTGGTGCATAGAGGTGGCCATAACTGGTGCAAATGGGGTTAATTTATTTAAAAATCTATAACTCAAAATCTAAAATTTTCTTCAGAAAAATTTTATAACTAGCAGAAAGCCAATAAAATTTGCTAAAGGATAGTATAAGTATGATTTAATATGCTTTAAACAGTCACCCACTGTGAAATTTCCATTTCAAATTTTCTCTTAAGGTGGCCATAACTGGAGCATCTACCCTAATAGTAATGTGAATTTCATGGCTAATTTTTTTAAGTCCAAATTAAAAATCAATAAAATCTTTATATATTACCAATGATTAAGCAGCAACACAAATATGCAAGAAAACTTGTTTACGTAAATAATCATTTCAGTTAAAAACCGAAACTATAAAAGAAAATGACACGAATGTTTTGATGACAGCGGGCACTATATTCTCAAGAAATGATGAGTACGCATAATATCTGATTAATTTACAGATTTTAATTACCTAAAAAGCAAAATTCTTCTTATAATTTAAATATACATAAAAACCATTGGAAACACGGTACTACTAAACATTTTCCCACATTTTTTTACTGTTTTGTTTATTTATAATATAAGTGGATAACACGCAATCTTTAATTGCGCACAGTTTGGAGACATTGCATCGGTTCTGTTTTCGAACAGCTTGGTGTCATTTTGGCATAGTGGATCATGAGGAATACGAGCTACAAATGAGGTTGACTGTACCTTAATATCTGAAATCTATTTTATAAAAATAATCTTTGCTTTTTCTTAAATTTCAAAATTATTTTTTTAATTACGAGATTAAATGAAGGAAAGAAATAGAGACTGTGCATCTTTTTTTCCCATGCCCTCTAGTAGTTAGAAGTGTTAAAACTGTGAAGTAAATCTTTCGTAAACGTACTCT
>BGPR01008010.1:53435-66900 GCA_013235015.1 Araneus ventricosus | reverse complement strand
AAACTGATTCAGTTACATGCCAGCAGATGGTATCTACCTCTGGCGATAATGGTTCTATTTTTCACATGTTGTGTCCTGATATTTTGTAAACATAATGGAGCAATAATTAATATTTATGGAATGAGAGAAAGTTACTAAAACGAGCTAAATGTTTACTTCTTGGGCGGAATGTGAGATTCATCATTTTAGGCCAAAATGCTCACCAATACAATTCGTATTGTTTAGTAATGTATTAGTTTATATAATATGTTTATTTACTTTGTGCTAAAGTAACTTTTACTCGTGCTTTATACATTTTAAAGCTTTTTTCATTTTGTAATAAGAATTTTTTATAATATCTATTTTTTATTTCCTTTTATGGTGTAATCCCTTAATTTAAAATCGTTGATACTATAATATTAAAGATTAGGTTTGGGTACAGTATTCAATTTACTCCATGCCTAAAAGTGAAAAGATAAATTTATAGTTCCAGTGCACAAGGTAGAAAATTTATAGGGCAAAGTATCAGAATTTATATAGTTAAGTATTCAATTATAGTGTAAAATACAGTGATTACTAGTACAAGTATTTCAATTATAGTTCCATGAAGTCAAGTGTAAAGTATCAAATTTATAGGTACCAAGTATTCAGATTATATGGTTCCTTGATTCAGAGTGTAGAAAAAATCTCAAATTTATAGACTACGAAGTATTCAGATATAGTGCAAAGTATTTCAATTTATAATTCGTATCCGAATTATAGTTCAATGTACCAAGTTACATACTATCTAAATTACAGTATATATTTCCCCATTTAAATGGTTTATGCGATAATGGGATCAAATTTATTCCGGAAAAAGTTCAAAATTTAATGTAATTTTTTAAATATTTAGAATTCTAATTAAAATTTCGAAAACTCCTTTCTTGGTGACGCCTACCCAAGAGCAGCAGCCTGCAAATTTAAGTTTCTAGTCCCAGCGGTTTTGGGAGATTTCGTGATGATTGACTCAGTGGGGTAGGTAGGTCAAGGCCTTTACCTTTTATATAAAGTAACCATGAAGGATACACCCCGTTCTGCCTTAGCATCTGGATTACTGAATGACCAAACCACTGTATGGCAATAGCAGGTACTATGACTATCTAATGGCCATCTCACCATTACAGCTGTGGCCTTCCAGGAGGTGTGCTTGCCCGTCAACATCGGAAATGTTACTGCCCCATCACCACTATTCCACCTAGGAGGCAGGGAGACCTCTTTATCTATCCAGCCAACTTCATCTACTATGGAGGTACCACCGGTGGGATTCATGATAAGACATAGAGATTAGCTATCAAACAACTGAAAATATCAGAGATAAGACGCATAAATGCATTAGTTTACAAGTAGGTTTTTCTGTAATTCCTTGAACCAGTGGTTGATATAGAGTACATCTTGGGATGGAAAATTTCCAAAAGGGCATACAAAATACCTCTTCTTAAAGATATTACGTTAATCGTGATGTTGATAGAGAGGTATATCAGTTAAAATAAAATATATTATCAAAAGAATGATCATATTCATTTCAAAAAAATTAAATGCAATTTAGAACCAGATTTAAGAGTTAGGTAGCCTGGAACAGACTTCTTTCAAGGTGACAACTAACTAAAATTTTCTGCCATTAGACCATCTATCAACATTAAAAAAAATAAACACAGAGCCTCTTCCCACATTTATTAGTTCTGTTTTAAAGTATATCTAGATATAAGAAAGCAGAGCTATGTACAAAACTATACAACATTTTTTTAAATAAATTATTACTATACATTCATACTGTCACATGCAATAAATAAGGCCACCATGATAGGTAAAATCAAACGATGCCTTATTTTACAAAAGAACTCGTAAAACTTTTCAATATTTGTCTTTTATGTAATTCAATTTTAAAAAATAAAATACTCACATTGGGTACCTTCTCGATGAAGAACTCTGTTTTTTTACCCAAGAACACGGAAAAGAATTCTGGCTTGCTACGTGTTCACAAAATAGACAAAGCAAGTTCTTCTCCTCCATGATTGATTTTAATTTATCAGGAAAAAAGAAAATGTTGTGCAATGCTAGTTCAGCAACAATGTTGATTTCCCTTCTCAGATTTCTTTAAAACAATCCACTGCCTATTTAAATCTTATTTCAAATAATTTTTAAATATTTCTTCCCCTTTTTCTCATAGATGTAAAATAGATCTTACTCACATTTCCCTCCATCCTCCCAGGCGGGTGATCTTTACGCTCTAGAACAAGGATGGCAAACTTGTGAAATGGTTGGTGTAGTTCAGGTTGCTTTATTTCAGCATAAACTCCATGTGCTTGATAATAAACTTCGTTCCCATTTATTAACTGCTTGCCACATTAAAAGGTAATAACAAACAAGTCTGGATCAAATCAGGTAATTCAAATAACCTTTCAATGGTTATTAACATATTGATAGAAAGTTGAAATAACTATATACAAATGTATAGTAAAATTAAGCAGACCAGTTAAATTTAACATAAATTATTTCAAACATTGAACAATATTAATTGCGCGGGGGACGGGGTGTTGTTCCCTACAAAATTTTCATTTTCTATGTGGCATTTTTAGTTCCAACATCGACATGTAAAAGTTGAATTAGTCCTCAAATCTGCTTTAGAAAGTATAGACACAAAGCATGTAAGAGAAAAACATATTAATCAGAATTAACTTTAAAAAAACCACGTTTCTCACCCTTCACTGAGCTTCCAGCTCGTAAAATCATCATTTGTTTGTATGTGTTTAGATTTAAGAAGAAAAAATAAGTACTCTAGGTAAACATGTGCAATCAACTTCAAAAATAGAACGATGACAGTTTCGAGCGGGCTCTCTCCAGCTTCTATGTTTAGATGTGAGCGAAACACACTTTCTCTTCTAACTTAAAAACTATTACACATACTAAATTGAAACCTCTTTGAGATAATTTTTTTTAATAACGTCAGTATGACGTTTGTTTATTTTCCACTTAAATTACAACCAAAGTTTAGTTCATTTTATGAAGGAAATATATCTTCTGTACTGGAGTTAACATCAAGATGATATTATAAATCCACTTTTGATAATTTAAACTATTTTGAGCTGAATTTTGGGTGTACATATTGATGAACAGTTATTTATACAGGAAACAGGAGTATATTATAACTATTTTATGGTATCGGTTATTAGATTTCTTTAGGGTCGTATATTGTTTCACAACATCCAAAATATCGTGAATTCGATAGGATCAATGCATATCTATGTTTCACTGTAACTTTTTTCTTTCTTTACTATTTTCAATCCAGTGAGATACACTGATATTGAAGACGATACCACATTAAAACTCAATAGACTAAAACATTCTGTTTCATATAAAGTTGAATTAAATCAATTTTCAAAGAAAATGAAGGTATTCTATTGTGACACTACTTAAACAATTTCTTCGCTTCTTGCCATAATTACGCGATAAGTTTTGAATTACTACATGCGATATTATTAAATTATTATATATAAAACTTGCATTATTAGATACTTTATATTGAATTAGTGAAAAGTTACATTATGCCTTTTATCATAACCACTATTTTAATTAAATGCTTATGAAATTCAAGATGCGTCACTTTTAAACCTTTAAGTTTAAAAAGTTTGAATTCACATCAAGATTTTATCCGGTAACTCACGCTAGCAGAAAGATAACTCCTTCTTAGAGTGGTATCAGACAATTCACAATCCGCTTACGAATATCTTATTCACGCCTCTTCGAATAACTAACTGGCAGAAAAACTAGATAAAAATACCTATCTGGATGAAATCTTTATGAACGGCAACTCATAACAACTAAAAGGTATCTCCAATTTTTGCATTAAGTAGCCACAATTTACTGGATCAGTTGATCGCATTTCCCCTTTCGGATCTATTTACATAATCTAAATGCAAAGTATCACTATTTTACACGCTTTAGTGAGTAGTCACTTTGACTTTCGTAGAGACTAATCCTCAAATGGATGTGTGGAATTTTTTTGGATGTTCGCTTTGTCATCAGTCATCTGATTTTGAATAGCTGTACAGGATTTTTTTAGAAACAAAAGAACTTTGAGGTAATATTTATCTGTAAGCACTTGCAAGTGTTTATCGATAAACTGTGACAAGCATAGCTATTTAGGAAAAGAAAACTCTAATTCACGGTTGATCACTGAGGCGATGCGACTAGATTCGAAATTCTGCGACAGCTATTGTTTCGAACCAGAGGTTTGTTGCGAAAAAAAGTGAGAAATTTATGGCCCCTTCTGCTAAAAGTGCTGAAAAATGCTATTTTACTGTTTTAACAACCGTGAAAGTGGACACTGATGGATTGAAATGATTTTAAATTAGATTTTTTTATCCATTCATTGCTCTAACCATGGGAAGATGTCCCCAAACTGTAAATTATTATGTTAACGGAAGCAAGATTTTGACTCAAAGAAATTATCGTCTGATCGATAGTAAAATAACGAGACAAGGCAATACAAAATTGTCAACACTTGTGGATTCGGAATGCAATCACTCTCCGAAGAGATTCAAATTTTCCATTAATTTAACTTCCATGTCACAGAAAAAGTTGAAGCAAAATCATCCTGCCATGAAATTTTTTAGAACATATTCGTGAGAACCTAGAGCAAACGCAACAAGACATGTTAAATATGAGACGATGATTCCGCCAAAGAGTTTCAAAAACATTTATGAAATTAATAAAAAATAATTAAGTTTTCTTTTTATATTTATTTATTCTCTTGACGAATGCCTTTTTAATACATTGTTTTTATTAAAAATTTTATCATAAAGGAAAAAACCGTGACAGTAAAATATTTTCTCTCTCTGTTTATTTATGTTAAAACTTTCTGTTATAACATATGAAAATATTTCAATATTGTAAACTGGTTACCTGGAGCTGCTCGGGATCCAAATCTTTTCATATGACCTTCCGTTTCTTTTTCTAGAAATACTGTCAATTACTTTCTCCAACAGCAATAAATCTCTTTTGAATCCCTTCTTGTTAAATTAGAACTTTTAAATCTTGTCTGTAAACAGACTTTTAAGGTTTCAGTTGATTCTAGAAACAGAAGCAACTGCACTTTTTCCTTTACTACAAACAGTGGCGAATCCAGGATTTGGGTCTGGGGAGGGGGGCTGAGGTCATAAAAATTTTGCATCGTCGTGCCGAATGTCAAATCTTATGGCTTATGTAAACCAAAACACTTTAACTTGACAGACTTTACTCACCTGAAAATAAGAATCATAAGGAACACTGCAATACTTTCGATAATTTAACAAAAAACACAATGGAATAACTAGCAAAAACATGTTTTGGACCGCGCCAACGCTGCAAGTGCAAGTGGAATGACTACAAATGTGGGAAAACTTTCGAGCCTGTCAAAAGCCAGGAAGAAATGTTTTCACTTTTTTAAAAGGAGATTAAGAAAAAAAAACAGCTGTAGTGATTTTAAATAAAATAACGAATTCTGGTCTAGTTCTGGGCTACCCCCAGAGGCTGCAGCCCGATAGCTACCCCCCTGGATTCGCCACTGACTACAACACATGCCATGTAATTCCCAAAGGGATTTTTTTCACTACACATATTGAACAAATACTCGACATCGATCCTATACTCACAATGCTTTCAGATTTATAAGCATAATTAGAATTATAGTAATAAGTACTCATATTACATTGCTTAATAATCAAGGTTTTATCTCGGTCTGTCTTCTATCACCCTGAAATCATATATTATGATGCTTTTCAGTTTCTCACTGTCTTTCATATGTCTTCCTTTCAGCATCTCTCTGATCTCTCTTTTGTTCTGTTCTTCCATTTTGGATTTGTTTTATAATGTTTTCTCAATTGAAGATTTACCGAATGAAGCACGTTTCTTCGGACGTATGATTCATAATTCCATTTTCCTTTAAGAGTGGACGTGCAGGAAGAAATGATAGGATGTCAGAAACACAATGTCAATAGTTTATTTGATCCGATTAAAATCATAAACTTAAAACTCTTTAGAACGAAAAAAATGCTGCCAAAAATATACGTTGCAACATAAAATGCTGCAAAATAAAGAATCCAAAAGACAAAGAAACAATATAATGCGGAAACTAAATTAAATCACGGAAACATAATATATCGTCTCGTGAGATAATAATTATGAAAATAAAATGTTATCTCGCGCAACATGAATAATAATAGAGATAGTGCAGGTGCACCGTTGAAAAATCTTTGAAAATCAGGAAAGTTACACAGTAACTTTAAATTACGTTTATTAGAAAGGAGATATTCTGGAAATTACAATGATATAAAAATTATACTTCTCCGATGAGAATATGTGTGGGAAATTTGCGAAAGTACGCAAAATGCCCGATTTTATCTCTTAACGTTAAATAAACTAATTCGAATTTTAAAATTATTTTTACGTCGCTAGTTCCCACTTGTGCTAATCCAACACTGTTCCAAATTTAGCCCGCTATGTCAAACTTTCTGGGCTTGCATAGTGACGATGAAAACGGACTTACAAACACATAAATGAGCTCTTTTAAATTATGTAGATTTTTCTTAAAAAATACACATGTAAACTACTAAATCATTAAATTTTTATCCTCCCCGTGGAGTATCTACGAAAGGTTTTAAGGCAGTTTCACTTATTTCTCCTAGTATATCACAATATATGTTAAGGCAATATCTTTTACTGACGAGGGTACACAAGAATATGCAACATTCAGGCGCTCGAATAAAAGGACCAAATATTTTTTTCTTCTATTGACTAGCAAAGGTGCTGAGAGGGGGGGGGGAGCACTTTCTTGTTTCTGAGACAGAATATTCGCTTTAAGAAAAGGCATTAAACTTCATCTAGCAACATTGAAAAGAAATACTTCTTTTTTATTTAAAATGCAGAAAAACATGAATGATAATCCTTAGGGGTGAATATGAATAATAAGAACAGAAAATCGCACAAAATATATTACAAAGCATTAAAAGAAAATCGATAAAAAATTATAATGCCAACATAAAATATGTTGCTTCCCATAGTTGAAAAAACATATCACAACTACATACAAATGAGCAGACAACGAGATGCAAGGCATTGCTTCAGAAAAATAAGGCACAATGAGCTAGAGTAATCTAAAAGTTAGCATAGAGTGATTTAGAGCAATATTAACCTTAACCTGAGATCTGCTTTATCCCAAATGAATTCATTTTCATAGAAAAGTTCTAATCATTTCAGTGAAATTTTATTACTTATACATTCCAATAAAATTGTAGCAATCTATCAATTTTTAACATCCAAAGAATTTAATACTTTTTCTACTTTTGAAATTAAAATAAAAAATACCCATGCCATTTTAAAGAAATTTTAGAATTAAGGTTTTTTATGCATGCTTCTTCATTGAAAGAAGAGAGCAAATTTTGAACAGACAATACACGTTTGTGCAATGCGATACGATAATAAGCAATTATTTTTAAAAAGTGTAAACTTTTAACTTTTACAATAGAACTGTTTCAAAAATCCCGATAGAGCCAAGCAGGTTATATTATTCGAAAGAATGAAAAAGTGATAAATTGCTATAGAAAAACATTTCAGGCATTTTACTATCTTAAATTACATTTATGTCGTTTATGCAATTAAACTTCTCCATTGGCCATTAAATATATTTTTTAATTCAAAAAATATTGTATTACAGCAAATTTGAACAACTGCCTTACAAAAAATGTCTTCAATATTAAATATTCTGCTTTAAATTTAATTTTTTCCACCATCTTAATACTTCTTCTCATTAAGTGTCCTTTTTTTCCCGCAACTTTTTTTTCCAAAGGACGTTTTTGAAGGTTTAACTTAATTATTTTATTAGCTTAGAAATTAATGCTGCCTTCATTAATTAACCTCAATTAGCGGTCTTGCTTCTGCGTTCTTTTTAGAACATGCTAGTTGTTTTCTCTTTTATAAATAAATCAACACTCGGAGTGTGAACTTTATGAACTGTGGTTGTTAAAGGCGTCAGCCTCCATTAAAGTTTAATTTCCTTGATAAAAATATTTCCATCGTCAGCCTCCATTAAAGTTTAATTTCCTTGATAAAAATATTTCCATTGCAAGAAGGTCGTACTTAATTTAAACGTAAAAGTTGTAATGAGTAGTTTCTAATCTTGAACCTGAATACCGCTCGTTGAGGAAGGTTAAATATATCTGTAACGTATTTTATAGTCGTAATTTTGAAATGTTTTCATTCAAGAATAGTATGAATAGCTCTTTTCATGAAGCGCGATGTAAGCTTTGGTTTTTGTTCTTCAATATCAAAATTTAATTAGAAGTCGAACAATGCTTCTTCAATCATTGTTAAAAATAACAATACATTCGAATTACAAATTGAAGTGTCTTGTTTCAACTGCAAACCTTTCTGGCCGGAAATGGATAATTCTTAGTTATTTATGTGAATGGTAGCAAAGTAAACTATGAAGTCATGGTCAATGAAAATGTTTAGAAATCGGCTGTTAATATTATAAAATGTGTTTTATGTTATTTTTTATATGTGGAATAAATTTCTCACTTTGGTAATGAAGACATTTGCTTTTATACTCATAAAGTGGATCATGCCAAATTTTTAAATAGTTTAAATGTTGTTTTTTTTAGATAAAATGGCAGAAAAAGGACAAAAATATCTTAAATCTTTAAACAAGCATTAATAAATATCTTTAGATAAGCATTAGTAAATTAAAAAGTTTAAACTATGTTTAATTTTCCAATTAGATCAAGGATATTAATTCTTACAGAAGAGCACTTACAATTATTTAATGTCGTTCGAAGATTAATCTTTTGTCAAATCTACTGATTCAAAACTGCAAGCGGTTATTTATACAAACAAATTTTAAGATTCTGATAAATAATATAAAGTTGCTAAATTTTTTTTTCTATCAATTTGTAACTATTTCCTTGAAATTAATAATGCTAAGGAAACAAATTCAAATTATTATAATTGCATAAAATGCCCATTTTTCAGGTTTTTGTTCTTTAGTTTGAAGAAGAATATTTCTAAATTTGGCTGATATTAATGATAATAGTTTTATTTGAATGAATTTATTCATGCAAGATATATCTATAATTATTTAAATATTTCTTTGTAATTATTTAAATTATTTTAATGAAAGTTCAAATATTATATATAGCATAGAGAGCAAATTAAAATTATTTGCATTATTTGTTGAGTTTTTAAATATTCTTTTAACTTTGAAAAAAAACTTTATTTCTAAAGCGTAACGGATGTGAATCGTAATAGAATTTATTCAAAGAATTAATGCCTGCAAAAGAGATCTTTCACCAATTGCGTTGTCTTAACCGAAACTTAATTATTATCTATTTATTGGATCGTAAAACATTCTACGAATAACACTTAAAAGTTATATGTATATAAAAAATATATTCTCGACTGCTCTATTATGAGCAGTAATAACAGGATTTTTTTAACGAAGTTATTTTATGAATAAAATGAAGTAATTACAGGATCTTCTTTAAAACAAGATAAAGAAAAATCACTTGAATACCAAACGCTTGACAGTTAACAGCTAGATTTTTTCCCAGATAACTCAAAGTGTGCAGTAACAATTGCCGGCATAGTAAAAAGATGGGAAAAAGTACAATAAATAGTAAATTATGGAAATATAGTTTCATTTAGGTCTTATAAGGAATACAAATTGAATAATATTTTACCAAAATTACAGAAACAGAAAGAGTATATCTCATTCAGAAGAAATTTAATGACCTATGACGACAAGCATATAATTAGAGAATCAGTCACGCGATCAATGTAAACATTTACAGAGAAAGTAGAATACTATGTTATCCTAAATTATTACACATTATTGCTCAGGATAATATTATGGGTTCATTCCCACGAAACATGAATCGTCGGTAAAACTCGACAAAAAACTTATTTCTGGTTTATCCGTAAGTTTTAAAATTGAAGATAAAATGTGAAAGAAAGCTTCAGAAGTATTTCCCTTGAATGAATAAAGTCGTGAATTTTAAATTCATACTGTTACAGCGATGTGGAAACTGTTTTAGACGCGGACAAACAAATTATTGACGGGTCAGTATAAGTTATCATAAAACTCAATAAGCATTCGAAAATAGTTTTTAAAAAAAATTTCTAAAAGTTATTCATATTCTGGTACGAACCAGGATGAAAAGATTATACCATTATTTTAAAATGTGAGGTCGGACAGAACCTCTAAGCGAGCCGTAGTTTACCCATGAATGATCTATAGCAATGGTTAGGAAAAAGCAATAATACAGCTATAAAAACGAAATAAAGCATCATGCTGATAATAGTCGCAGTGGATAATTTTTTTTAAAGTTTTTTTCCAATATAATCTACAATGGCATACAAAAGTTAAGGAACATTACGTAAAATACGAGAAATTTGCAATAAATACGAAAACTATGTTTCAAAATCAGTTCTGGAGAATCTTGTGTATAATATACATATTACAGTGAAGATTCGGTCACGAGGGAAAATAGGGGGACCACCAGAAAGGGATGAAGGCGAAAATGGAGTTTCACCCATCCTGTTTCACAGAAAGCTGATAACGAGATGTAACTTTCATCAATGGTTATGGTTTAATGTGCATAATATTTACATGCATTTTCGTAAGCATGGCACAAATATTTGGGAAGATATAAATGTTTCTTTTAAAAATCCCAAAGTTTTCCGCATGTGTTTTGCTTATAACATGCAGAGTTTTCATTCAAATTATTCGAAATTTGCAGAACACTTGACAGCATGTTACAGAAATATTGTATTAAATTTTGAAGAAAATACTTTGAATATTACAGGAAATATGAGTGTTTGTATTAAATACTTTTTTACTGTGCATGTGCGAGATGCAGCGGAATTTTTCTTTCATAACTTCAAAACCAGATATATAGAGCAACTTGAAAAACTTTCCAGTTGAATCCCATTAAAATTTAGAAAGCTGTCGGCATTTCAGTGAGGTGAATTTCAAGTTATCTTTAAGAGAAGCTAAATGATGAGGGTTCTTGCACAAACTGATATTTTTTAAACCTTAACCCTTTGAACGGCAAAAATATTTCAGCTGAATGCTTTGAAAACGGCCTCTCTGTAGCTAAATGGTGAACGTAAATGTTTCGGAACCGGTTTTCGAGTAATAAACAGAGAGCAACTTTCTACGCCGGAGCCGGTTTAAGAGTAATAATCGAAGAACGACTTTCTGCGACGGAGCCGGTTTTAGAATAGTCATCAGAGAGCGACTTTCTACGTTCCAGCCGGTTGAAGGGTTAATCTTCGAATGGTATTCGAGAAAATGCAATTTAAATAATGTATTTAATTTATAAGAGTTTATGGTATTCAGGATATTCAATTTTACTAAAATTCAATGTCATTGTTCGGCGTTGCTAGGGATTAAAATACTTTTATGTCTAATATTTTTAATGAAAAAACTATTTTTCTATGAAAAAATTATAATGCAAAAAATTCCTTTATCGTCTGACACATTTTTACTTCAAATTTCGTTCATAAATAGTGAAGTATAAGAAGGATTTTGACGAATATTTTGGGTCAATTAATTAAATAGTTAAATTTCCATTAATAAAAAAGCATTAAAATAAACCAGATCAATAGTTGTTCCTGATATAAAATATGAATCGTCTGCTTTTAAACTTTTCATTAGTATTCTTCCAGAATTTTGTTTATACAAGTTTGTTCTAACAATAGCTTTTCATACATATTCTTGTTCTTTAAATACATGACTACAAATTGTGAATTTTATACACAATTGAATTTTTTTAATTATTAAAATGAGAGCAACAGTTTGAACGCAAATGAAATTTGTGTCACAGAAAAACTATTTTTTAAACTTTAATATAGTATAAAAATAGTTATTGTAACATAACACTTTCGAAATATATCGCGGAATATCTTGCTTAAGTTTTAATTAACTAAAGTTTTATTTAACTTTTAGGCCTTTAAAAGTTGACAGTGATCTGATCTTTCAATTCTTGTGCAAAATATTTACAGAAATAAAAAGAAATTAATTCAAAGTCTCACCGTTGCAATGAGGTATACATAAAAATGCTTTATTTCAAAATCGTCTGCAAGTAATCAATTTCTTAAAATTTTTAAAAATTGATAAAATTTGAAGGAAAAATTGCACGGACATGAAATTAGTATCATTGAGAAGGTAAAATTTTAAAGTTTAAGATGACATAAAAATATTTGTCGGAAAATTTGCTGCGAAGTTACTGCGAAAAAACGGTTAATTTCTAATCAACTGACTGTGTAATTAACTTCTGGAATTTGAAATGTTCATAAGTGTCTTCCCCTTGTCTTAAATAATAAGTGTACGAAATTTGGTTGAAAACAGTCAATTGGTTTAGGACCAGATGTGGAACACAGGCACATACATAGCCACAATGACATTTTATTTATATTAGGATAGTCATAGAAAGCTATGACTATTATAAATAAAAATAATTAAGAAGTTAATGAATTTACTCCAAACTTTAAATTACCGGTAAAATTAGATTTACCGATAGAAATGACACTTTTATTCTAAGGGGTGATTTTGCCAGAAATGATTGTTTTATACAATAGCATTAAAATGACCGTAAAGAAACTGTACCAAAAAAATACGAAACGTAAAATATCTGTTGCTATATTAAATTAAATTGCTTGTCTTTTAAGTTTTTTTAATTGACCAGGCTTTTATAAAATAATATTTACAAATTATAAGAAACAGGCAAAAACTTCTTTTTTTCTTAAAGATGAAAACATTTGCTCAGCACTGCGACACTTAATTATATTTATGGAAACTATTTTGAAGAGCATAAATAACCACCATCCCCCACCATCCAGTATTTAAATATTTCACGACACAAAACAGCGCAATTGCTTTTTTTTCGGAAGCTGAATAACATATGTTGGCAATGTATGTCCTTGGATCTTCGAAAGTAAGCAATTAAATGACGAACAGAATACCCAATGAAGATGTGGGAGCAAACAAATTGGAAATGTGCTTTCGACTAAAAACCATATACATTATCTTTGGCCACTTACTGGCTCGCCCACGGTCGAACGCCTTCGGAGTTCATACGGTAATATTTACGATGCGGTCTTTTACTCAACATATGCGACGAAACCGCGATTGCTGACTCCTTCTGCTCAAATAAGGAATCGAGTGAAGTAATATCGTCTGTCACATTGGGACATAAACGACGATTGCTTATATGGTCGTCTGCTTTTCCATAGCTGTCTGATTGAAAGGCAAAAGTATGCTAATTTTCATTAAGGAACAGCCCAAGTATTTATTGTCGTTGCTCTGATACCAGCTGGTTGCAGTAACAGAAACATTTGTTTGCTCTGTCGATAAACGTAAATTCTTTAACAAAACTGCATACAATACAACAAAACTGCATACAATACAACAAAA
>BGPR01008010.1:42053-53425 GCA_013235015.1 Araneus ventricosus | reverse complement strand
CTCTGGATGCCCTTAATTATGGTTATACAAACGTCTTTTATTTCTGCCGCTTAAAAAGAAAAAGAAGGAAATGCTCTTGCTCGAATGTTTCGATTCTTGGTATAGTTTATAAGAAATAAATATAATTTGGGCCGCTGTACGATGGCTTTTCGATCTATATATGCTTTTCGTACTGTTTGTAAAAGAGCTGGTAGCCGATGAATGACGTATAAAAAGCCAGTCCCTCTCTTTTCTTCTTCGCTATTTACATTATTATTTTATACTATAGGATGCCATTCCTTTCATCCTTATGAACCTTACTAAAGTAAGCAAACGCAATAAAATGTAAAAAATAAGGATGCATTTATAAACTGTGTAATTAATTCAATTTAATACATAAATTGTTCTTTTCAAATGTAAATCTAAAAAATAAACCGTTTAAAGAAATCAGCTTAAATGCTAAGTAACTATAAGACTAATTCTTAAAGCACACATTTCGAGTAGAAATGCCTAGTTTTTTTCTCAATTCCACATTCAGAAGTTCCAAACATACGCTTCTTGAACTAAATTTTTACTATAATTCAAGAGCACTTTATCGTAACCTTAATATATGGGGGTTTTGATATATTTAAGGCGTGATTTAAAAATAAATTGTAATAAATTCTATAAATAGATTCGCTTTCTCTGTATTTTTTTATCTCGGGTAATAAAAATCACAATATGTGTCTAGGATCTAGGTTATGCATATTGCATCTACAGTGCTGTTCAAAATTATTAGAACGGACTGCTAACATTTCATCTTTTGTTCATAAAATTTTAAAAACTTGACAATTTGGTATTTTGTTTTGATACTCTAGTACCTTATTTCATGCTTCATAAATACATATAAGTTTTAGTTATTTCATGAAATTTCACTACTTTTTAGAAAGAATTATTGTTTTAAACAGTATCTTCTCGCTGTTCAAAATTATTCGAACGACTAATGATGATGGTTATATTTAAATCAGTACGAACTAGATTTGTTCTTATTTTAGTAAATTTTAAAAAAATTATTAGATTAATTTATATGGTAATTAATTTTTTTGAATCTGGTCTATGAAGCAATTAAGTCAACAGTAATGCCAAAAAGTTTAGAGATTGCTGTTGATCATCGCGACCGCATCAGTAAATATCTCAATTATGGGGTATCGTATGAAAACCTAGCAAAAACAATATAAATCGTCGAAGTCGGATATCTATTATTTGTGCAAGAAGTATGAGACGACAAGATCCATTGAAGGCAAGAGAGGACGAGGCAGAAAACTGAAAAAAAGTGCAAGAGAAGACTATGCTAGCAAGATTGACACCGAAGAAGAACGATATATCACCAAGAGAGATCGTGGAAGACTTGAAATTGAATGTGTCAGCTCTAATAGTTCGCCTTAGAATCAAGAACTCAGGGTAGATAATCTGTATCCAAAGAAAAAGAGCATTCATCTCAAAACAGAACATGGCAATGCGCTTGGCTTGAAAAAGAGCATATTTCGAAGGTTTCACAATTCTGGGACAAAGTGTTATGATCTTACAAAAGTAAGTATGACCTTTTTGGACCAAGGAAAAACGTAAAATATTGTGGGGACGGTCTTAAAATGATGAATATCTTACAGAGAGTAAAACACCCAGGTGGAAATATGATGGTATTGGGTTTTTTTCCCTCTAAAAGCGTTGGTAAAATTGTGATGATCAACGGAAAAATCACTGTATGTACGTCCGTTTCATGTCCGAAATTCGGAAGAAATCCGTCAGAAATGTGAGTGCGGGCGACGGTTTATCTTTCAACAAGATAATGACCTAAAACACACGTCAAAGATATCCAAAGATTATTTAGCAAAAAACACTAATCACTAATAATCATTAATAAAAACACTACAAAAACTAAAATATATGGTCTGTTTTGAATCAGAAATTCCCTTTTCAAGAGAGAAGAAATAAAATTCAATTTTTTGAGACGATCAAAAATGAATGGCGCAATATCAATCAGGAGAAACTAGTTGATAGCCTGAATCAAACACTGAAAGCACTTATTGAGGCCAAACAAGGCCCATATAAACATTAAACACCGGTATTTTATTTTTAAAAATTACTATGTTATTTTTTCGTTGTAAGTTTTTCACCGTTCAAATAATTTTGAACACCTTATAATTTAGAGTTATATGAAAATGTTCCTATTCTGACTTATTTTGTGATAAAGTTTGCGTTATTTGAAGTTTTTTTCCTAATGAATACGATTGAATTAATAATAAAATCAATATATTTGGGATATAAATAAATAAATTTATTTTCTATAATAAAAAGTGTAAAATTTTCTGTTGCGTTCTAATAATTTTCAACACCACTGTACATGATACAAAGGACTATAAGTCATTGAATTTTTTCAGCATTTTAAAATCAATTTGAACTATTTGGACACTTTACCTTGATTTCAAGTATAAATAAATACTGCAATATTTTTAAATGCCATTCCAGGAAGCAAATTAATATCAGAAGAACGCAAAACAAAAAGTTGGTGCTTTTTTTTCAACCATGAAATGATTTAATCGTTTAGCAGATTGTAATCTTTGCTTCGTTAAATCTCTTCACTAAAATAAGTTTAGTTCAGTCTTATTTATATCCTGTTTTGATATAATTATATCAAATATAATTATGTAGAAAATCTGAAGGTATTTGGAGCATGCTTTCTTCAGATTTTCTGCAGAAAAAAATGCAGAATATCTGAAGAAAACTATGTTCCAAATACCTTCAGATTTTCTGCAGAAAAAATCTGAAGGTATTTCGAACACACATTTATTCAGTTTTTCTGCAGAACATCTGAAGAAAACATGTTCCAAATACCTTCAGATTTTCTGCAGATTTTTTTATCTGGAAACACAAGGGTTATTTTAGTATGGACTTCGTAATTTTTTAACTGTATTCCTAAAATAAGAGAAATTTAAGATTTTGTACATTTTTTATTCATTCTAACTTCAAATAAAATTTCTTCTGCTTTAATTGAAATCGCTTTTTCATTTTGCTTGGCTAAAATTACCAACCTTGCTTTTATTTGTCAATCTGATAAATGAATTAATAATGTATCAAAGTGGCAACTCAACGCGGGAAACAGGAAATTAAATTTCTGGGGCCCAAAGGTTACGAAGCATTTTGATTTTTAATTAAAACTCATTACTGAAAATTTTGTTTTCCTTTACTTTTTGATTGATGATAGTTAAACACAATTTCTCACTCAAGTGCTAAACTCTCAAGTGTTTGCTTTATAATTTACAATTAAATAAATCGATCATAACTCCAAATTACCCTTCGAAAGGTCATATTTTTCCGAATCCTTTTCTGATAATTTTAATTCAAACTTATTTTATGCTTACGAAAAATTATTGAATATTAAATGTTAGGAATAACCTTTGTCCCCAGTTCGTAGTGTTTACTATAGTAGCATTTGAAAATTCCCAATTGTCATTTTAATTATTTTCAGATGTCGAAATTGATTCTGCGTATGGAATCTCCTTTTTAGGCAGAATTTTAATATAATTCTAAATAGCTTCAAGTAGTGGCTGTTCGACATTCAGCAGAGAAAAAAAATATTAAACCTTTCAGGAGAATTAAGGACAGTATTATAAGGAAGGTAATAACAGTAAAAATCTTCTACGTGAACTCCGTTTTAAATAACTTCACACCGAAATAGACACAAGACAGCCTTAAGTCATAAAGTCAAGGTTGTTATCGCTCATTATCACACCCATAAATAAAGAGTGATATTATTTTTGAAAAGCAGCATGTTTTATTTTAACCCAGACAGCTCTACGCGGTAAACTTAAGAAAAGGAGGAAGAGAATACAAAGAATAAAAAGTAATGTGAAGAGGGTGTAAGAAAGACAAAAGCCTTTTCAGCAAAATACCTACTCGGTTGCTTTCATTTTAATATGACAAACATGAGGGAAGACACAAAATTACTTCAGGCGTATTATAAAGAGCAAGATGGCGACCGTGTGACAATCACATGTTGTAGAATCTAGCATATGAGAATTCTAGAGCTTTTGTAGAGTCTAATTGCAAAAGAGATAAATAAAATAAAATAAATTCATACAAACGTAATAAAATCTTTTCCCCCTTTGTTAGATTTAGAGACTTTCTAACCTGTATCGCCTTACCCAAATCATCGCAGATCTCAAATTCAATTTATCTGTCACTGCTAAATCATGTATTCACAAAGACGTATTACCCAGCATTCTAGGCTTTTGTTGTAAATTCTTCCAACACAAGAGAATCTTATAATCGAAGAGCGCTGCTGATTTTTTTTCTCTTTTTGCATTTAAGCTAAAGGACTTTTGGCTACATTTAATAGACGTCTATCTTTTAAATATAGGAATTTTTGGATTAACAACCCATACTGGGGGACTCTTAGTTGTGAATACTAGTTAGATTACCAATATTACTTTTTGTTTGGTACCCCATCTTCAGAACTTCCATACCACACCAATGCAGTGGACTCTCGTACAACGCGGGGATAAGTTCCGCGTAACGGGAAATCAAGTTATACGGAACATGTGATCGGGCGAATTTATACAAGTTCAAACATGTCTCTAGTTTGTAACTACGCATTTTGCTAGTTGTATGTTACTTTTTTAAACTGTCAGCTTCACTGTTGATCTATAAACGATAGGTAAGTGTATGCATTTGCTTTATACAAAAAAAATAGAAAGATATGTGAAAACGTTAAATTTATCTTTCGCGTAATGCAGAACTATTTATCCCACTGCATAAATATTCACTCGCCGCAATTTTTTCATCGCGTTATACGGGAGAGTGTTATAAGGAGATCCATTGACGTGTGATAAAGTCCTGGCTTTGGGGCCGGAGTATCACAGGTTTGATACCGCTATGTATGCGGATTTGGTGCACGCTAAATCTGCCATCGTGGTCAAATATCCTCACTTTGTTTGGGGGAGTTAGATTGGAGAGTGGAGTACCAGCTCAGGCATTTTCCTCGTCATTCGACAACAGTTGAAAATTACGAAATCCTTTCTAAAATAACTCTCGAATGACTTCAAAACCGGAGTTTAATCTAGGAAATGAAGTCGAACCTCTATGTGAGAAGATCAGCGGTGAAAAGAGATTTTCGCTGTAATCGAGAATACCCGATTGAAGAGCCGAGATTTTGCAACAGAGACAATTCGTGAAAAAAAATATATCCCAGGATACTAAATAAGATGAAATTTATTTAAAAAAATGATATGTTCTACAGAATGAAGTTATTGATTTCAAGAAATATCTGAATCGGTCTTTCTTGAAACGTTCAATTATATCAATTCCATGTGCCCAGGGAATATGATTTTTTTACCCCCGTCGTCATTTGCTTAGCAAGCGCAAATGGCCCTCGGGGCGTGGTATTATTTTTACGCCCCCTAATCATATTTTGCTTTTTAAAGCATGCCGATTTTTAAATTGGCATAAATAATGTTTTGTCTCCATGGCGCTCCTAAAAATGGCATCTGTGACATCTATACTTCACCTACTCCCCGGTCACTACGCCTCTGCACACTGATTAGGATCATTTAAAAATTTGTGAAATTTAAATGAAAAAAAGCGGAGTAACTAAACTAACGTCATTGGATACTTGATTTCATATTAAAAGCTACGAAATAAAAACGGAATTTAAGTGCATGCTACGCAACAGCAGCGGAAGTACGAGGTCTATCTTGACCAAAGAAAGCTATATATTCTTGACTTTAACAGTGGTAAAAACACGTGAATAAAGGATTTAATGAAACAATAAATTTGATTTTATAACAATAATAACATTGATACAAATTGAGTTGTATTGAATTTTTAAACGTTAATTACAGTTAGAGAAAAAATGTACAAAAATGAAATTGGTATCATTAAAAATATTAAGGTGATGTAAAAATAATTTTCGTACCATAAGTATTTCAAAAGTTATTGGCGAAAAACGTCTAAAAATAGCTTAATTTTCTTTATTTAATCATATAAATATAAATCTAATTCGAATTTTAAAATACTTTTTACGGCGTTAGCTCCCTCTTGTGCTAATCCATCACTGTGCCAGATTTGGCCGCCGGAAGTCCAACGGTGTGGGCGTGCATAAAGAACAAAAAAAAAAACGAACAAGCACACATACGGGGTGACAATTATTGAATTATATGAACAGAAACCTCGATTACTTTTGAACCATTAGCGAGAATCAGTTAAAACTTGGCGGTTGAATGCAGGGCATGTTGGGAATTTTTTTTAGCATGCGTACTCTTATTGCTGCTGTTGCTCATTTTTTGTTGAAAATATCGAAATACAGCGTTTCTGAGCATATACGATCGTCAAGGCTTTCTATTCGAGCAATAACAGCCCGATTGCGGCTCAAAGGAAATTTGCGACCGAGTACAAGCTGAAGACAACCGGTCCAAGTGTTATAACAATCAAAAATGTGATTGAAAAGTTCGAGAGAACTGGTAGTGAGCGATTTTTGCAGAATTTTGCTCTTCATCTTCACCACGTCATAGCCATTGATGGCAAGCATATCGAACTTGTCATAAACTAAATCCGAATATCTGTAGTAACTTTCAAAATTTCAATAATATTTTTGAGCTCAGTAGTTTTTGAAAATTTTATTTTTTATTTCATATAGCTCAATAATTGTCACCCAGTACTTTTCTCTTTTATATATACAGATTTCAAGAATTGGAGATATATATAACAAATTTATGACACAAATAATCATAAGCTTGTGTGTCTGCCGTTATCTTTATTCGTATGTTGTGAATACGATGACCCCAAAACACAACAAAGTAGATACATGAATTTCAACCTCTGATCTTTACACCAAAAGTTTAAAACCGAGTCGAAATTTAGATCAAATTGGTCAGCGGAAAGAGATGAAGAGATACTGCTCCGAAATGCATACTAGGTTAATTTTACTATACGACGAAGCTTAACGCAAAACGCGCCATATTGTGCAAGTATGGGGCAGTCGAAGAGCGAACACTCCCACAATATTTTGCATGTCCATTCATTTAATTATTTCAAAAATTGAATCTTCTTAGTATAAAACTTATAATCTCAGTATATGAAAAAGATGCATATGCTTAGCCGGAATTTGAATAAAAGTTTAAAATCTTCAAAGTTGATTTTGAAAAGTTATGAATTAACATCAAATTGAAATTCAATTACAAAGATCGATTTCAAATTTAGGTATTTGTGTATAGTAAATTTACAATCTCACCAACCGCGTTAATGGAAAACTACTAATGATTTTCATGTCTTATTAGGAAAGTAAATACATTTGAATAAAAGGAGAGTTCTGGCCTTCAAGTTTAAATACCAAAACTCTTCCTAAGCATTCGTGAATAAAATTTAAAATTCTTGTTAAATTTTTGTTCATTTCAATGCTTGAGATGAATTCAAATTAGAATCGTTTCTCAATAAACATAAAATTTGGAAACCTTATTCCTAGAACATCCTTGATACTAAATGATAATTTTATGTAGATTGAAAACATCATGTAACGGAAAGTAGCTTAAAAAATTGTTTTTGAAGTGAGCTTTGTTAAACTTAAATTTGTTTTCAAAGATGTTTTATTGTAAAGTAGGAAATAACAGACAAAGCCAGAATGCGCAACTTATTTCTTGAAATGATTAATCTTATCTAATGCAAAACTGAATGATAATGATTCATTGGAAGCCTGTATCATACAGGATATTTGCTCATGCATCTTTGGACAGAGAAATTAGACTGGAACAAAGAGAGAGAGTTAGAGAAGAGAGAGGAGAAGTAGTTTCTAGAGTACATCTAGAGTTTCAGAAGTAATGTCTACCTATAGCAGAGTGTCCACACGCTTTGATTAGAGACTGATTGCAGACTGTTACACAAATTTCTTACTTAAAAAATAATTTTATTTTTAATTTGTGTTTGGATCCATCTTAAACATCACACATCTTCCGCTTGTTCCGTGTAGTAGTTATGATGGCTATCCGATACCGCCAGTAAATTTAAAGGGTCATCTTTCCATTAAATATGTGAAGCTATACAACGTTGCAAATGACATTTTTCCACTGTCAAGAGTTTTCGTGATAAAGTATCTCTGAGTTCAAATGTTTCCAACCAGGTGCGCTGAAATCAATCTCATATTTTAGTACATGGCCACTTTACTAGAGGTAGACATTTTATTTTAAAAACTTCAGCTTTTTTTCATTCGAGGGCAATTTCATTGTATGAAGAGGAAGGTATACAATCAGTATTCACGTTTCATTCTATTGTTTTTTTCACTCTCTTGAAAGGTGGCTGCTTATTCGGAATAAAATAGTCTGTCTTAGTAATTTTTTACTTTATTAAGCTTAAGACTTTTTCAAAATGTTTCATATTTCCTGACATCTATTACTTCCTAATAAAGAGTTCTTCCTATTAATCGCATGCGATTAGTCGAAACATAATTCAAATCGTTGAAGCAATATTTTATAATCGAGATACATTCATTCTACAGATAATAAAAGATAGTAAACATGTAGCATGTTTTATACTCCATTTTTTTCAGGCCTGGAATATTTCTGAATTATCCGTTATTATATACTGGGAAGGTCAAGCATACAAATTTACAAGAGGTTTATCTAGAAGTGCCACTAATTATCCAGGCGAAATAGTTTGACCTTACTTTGATCTATTTCAGAATTCCATTAATAACTTGAGCTTAATCAATCCATCTATTTGTATGTACATAAAATATGAATAAAATATGTCACGCTTTTATGCCAAGCATTAAATTGAGAATTACTAGATAATCCCGAAGAAAGATGCAGTTTAAAATGTGTTATCGAGGGTGAGATCTCGCTCGAGGATGCCTGTCGCTGTAGGTTTCCAGTGCTGGTGGACTTTTTAGTGTTAAATAAGCGGAAAATTTAACGTTCCGCTTGCAATTAAAAGCAATCGTATGTTCAAGGTAGAATTATCTAGCAGTGAAGACCGCCTTGCAGTTACATCTTGAAAAACAATTAAAAAATCCATTTTATTCAGCAACCAGAAGAGCTTGATTATAAGTACTAACTTCCAAGGCGGAAAGATGAAAAGAAAAAGCAGCACAGATTACGAAAGTACATATTTAGAGACGTAGGGGCAGGTTTATGAATTTCGAAAATGACAAGATAGATCTTTTTTTCTGCAACTCTGATTCGGAATTCTGGATGATTTTATCTTTAACGGAAAGAAAATGCCTGATAAGATTGGACATATTTTAATAAAATATAAAAGAAAACTGCTCTGAATAGCAGTTATATGAAAAATGGTACATTATATCATTTTTCACATCAACAATTTCAAGTTAGTAAATAATGTTTCTAGTTAGGAATTGCAAAAGATATGTAACCATCACTAATAAAATTTGTTTCGATTTCTTCAACTCCTTTTTCATTCAATCACCTTCCTGCATGACAGAATGTTAAGGGTTAAACTTAGCAAACTTACTCAAGCGAATGGTGCCAAGGAAGGTACTCCCAGAAAGCAAACTTACCTCACAGTGTTTTCTTTACACAGTGCTTCCCATTGCCAACAACATTGTGAAATCAGAGGAGATGCTATCTTTCACTGATCTTGAAAGTGACAGGGAAACTGAAATCGGTACAGTGAGGACAACAGAATTTATTCATAACATTTAAATTATATATCGGAGACAAAACACGTTTGAAATTAATCTGTAGGTATCAATAAGTGAACAATTTTGAACCGTGAGTTATTTCCACTTGGGTGCATTTTGTAAATTAATACACTTTTTGCAAGGGCTGAACAGATTGCTCCATCCGGATTCCGATGAATACAACAAAAATAAAGGCAGTCGTGTGTCAGTGAATATGTTTGCTGTATTGCACTGGAGAAACTGTTGTTTCTATAGCTATCAAGTATGGCATAAATATATATTTGTGGATTTCCACATTTACTTCTAAAGGTGTCTAAATGTAATAACTTCCTAAAGTTTTATTGTACTAAAGCGATTTTCACTGAAACGTAAAAAAGTTATCTTTGCAAAAATTATTGGTTGGAAAGACATATGACTATTTCTTTTAAATATTATACATTAATTATTTTTATTTTCTAAATCTTTTTAGTATACCCTGAGCTGTCTGCAGCAAATGTTTAAATAGGAAGTGTTAGATACTATTAAAACAGCTATCAAACAGCATCTTTGCATCTCAGTATTCTTCTTTTCCTTCGTCGACAAAAAGTTTATATTTTGCTTATGTAGCTAAAAACAAATTTTTCTTTTGTTTCCATTACTGCCAAAGTATCAGAGCTGCTATTTTATACTTATAGCTACTGTATCTGATGCGAAATCGAAGCAATAATCGGATTTTATAATTGTTCACTTTTTGAAATATCTAACTAGTATAATATTGTATTTTTATCTCAAAGACTGAATTGTAATTTTGTAATAACTCTCAAAGATTGTACTTATCACATTATTTTAGTCGATGCATGCATATACATTTATAACAAGTAAAAATATTTGGCATTCGATAGATATGAAATATGACTTTCGTAAGGCTTTAAAACTTTGTGCAATTCGAGAATCTCAATTCAATCATTATTTTAGGAGATTGAGTGAGTTGATTAAATATTTTGTTAAGTATAGGTTTAGAAGATATTCCTGTCAGCGAATAGGATGATCGTTGAAGACGACTATAATAAAAGAAAACTTACTTTAACATTAAAGGCCGAATGCAATTGATAATAAAAACAAGCATCAGCATTTTTTATACCCATTATTTATTTATCTTTATATATATCATTTACATATCTTTATCCTTCCTTGATTTGAAATGCGCGTTGAAATATTAAACTTGTTTCCATAATTATTTTAGAAATTTAAAGAATAATCTCATAAGATAATTAATAATAGTTACAATTCATAAAATTTAGCAAAATTAATTAATTGAAATTGAAATAAAATAAAAACATATATCATAAGATAATCTCATACAATGGAATCTAACGTATCCACGTGACATACGTCAAGTTCACCGCTCCTGTTTAAATTTGGAATTTTTGAAGCATCTTGCAAGAAAAAATGAACATTGTTTCGCAGCACGAAGTATGACAGCGTGCAGTTAGATTAAGAAGACACAGGAGATTACGTTAGTCATGTGACAGCAATCACGTGATGTTACAGTCCATGCCACAATAGCTTTTCTTTCAGTAGGTACTCATTCGCACGTGCATACTAATTCGAACTTTTGCACACTTCACAACGACTAAAAAAATTTATTTCTCGAGGAACAACGGGATCAAGGCTCTCTCGATGATGAACAACCGCTGTCTTTCCTTCGTTGACCTCCAAGTTGGGCATAAATCACTCAGGACGACGAGCG
>BGPR01008010.1:0-42043 GCA_013235015.1 Araneus ventricosus | reverse complement strand
AAAGTGAAAATATTATTTCTAAATTAAGCTTTTAATACTATAATAAAACACTATAAAAATATTAACTATAAACCTTTGTCGAAAACACATATCAGCAGATTTACTTGTAATCTTGAAAAAATATTTTTGAAACATCAACACAGGTTACAACTCTGCGTCGTGCATTTTAATTCAAATATTTCATATTCTTTATAGAACTATGCTTGTGGTAAAAAGAAAGACACTATTCTGAAAGCTTGCTTTCGCCAGCGTCGACCTCAATTAAATGGCGTTAATTTTCACTTACGGCGAAAAAGAGATTGAGCGCACGTTGCGTGTTTAAAACAAGTTCCTAAGACAAATATGGCGTAGACCTGAATTTACCTAGGGATTATGCAGGAAATAAAATTCGTACTTAATATTTTATCTTTATTTTAGGTATAATTATCTATTAATGGCTTGGATTTTGTAGTTGTTTCGCTTTAGTATTTCCCACAGCTTCCGGGAGTCAGAAAACGGAAATACTTCTGCAACCTCAAAGGAGTTATTTATTTTCAGAAAAAAGAACATTCGTCTATTCCGATGCTCTTTTCCAACTCAAAACTTTCACTGTCTAACATCACATCCGTTAATTCGTAACAGCTCGGTGAAGTCATTGCTTTATTGACAAATGACAGGGAACTGTTCTGTAAAAATTACATGTCATTTCCATCAAAACTGACAATGCCGACATGAATGACAGAAAGCGTGTTATTTCCGCTGAGAAATAGTTGGTTTAAGAACAGATGACTCTTGCATCATCTAACTTTTTTGTCGATACTTCCTCAAATGTTTATTACCGCAAGCATGCCACCGATTGGCAATCTCACTTCTGTTTTCACTCTTAAAAACTGTGCAATGCTTTCAGAATGACTACAGTTCTGTTACATCTATTCTCAGCACTACTGCACAAATAGTTATTTTATTGTTAGGGTGACTGCTTAAACACTGAAAGTATATTCGCATCCACGAATAAAGCGAATTCAAAATTCACTTTTCTCGATTTTTTTTACTTATTTTCTTTTTTCAAAACTATGATTATTTAAGTCCATTTCACCAACTGCGTCATAACATACACTATTTCGAAACAAAGTTTCACTCTCAGTAAAAGAGTCTAAACTTAAGATATTCAGCTTCCTACTGTGTATTTCATTCCAAAATTCAGTTCAAGTGACGTCACAATATTAATATAAATAAAATTAATTGTGAGTATGTGTATGTATGTTCTTCGGTGGCAGCGATTCGGGGAGGCGATCAGCCCCTCTCCCCCACTTTTTGAGGAAAAAATTTAACTTTTATTTTATTTTAGTTGCCTGAAACTAGAAATATTGAAAAAAACAATAGTGTCCGTGAAAGCTAGCTGATTCTGTAACTAAATTTTTAAATTTTGTTGTCTCAACCTATACTCCGGAGTACTTTTAGATGTCTATAAATTTTTTGCCCCCAATAGCTGCTACAGTTGTTCCTCATCTTCTTCTACACATCCGGGCTATTTAAGACAAGAGAAAGAATGCTATCAACTTTCCAAAGTGCAAAAGTTAATTAAATACAACTTAATCGAAATTCTGAAGTTTTTCCACAGTAATTATACCACCAGAAATATTTTACACCAAGTTGAAATTAAAAATTTTACCTTTTCAATTATACCAATTTCATTAACTTTCAATTTTTATTAATTTTTGAAAATTAATTTTTAAGCGTAATTTGTAACAATGTTACACATCTTCTTTAACAAGCAGTTCTGTTGCTAGGTGACGCTGAGACTTTGAACTACTCTTAACTTTTTTTGGTGCTTCCGTTTTATTTTTGTAAATATTTTTGATAACGCTTTTCTTGTATTGATTTGCGAAGATTATGTTAAAAAAGATAAGATAAAGATTATTGATTTATATTTTCTTTAAATTTTTCTCACAAGTACTATAAAGCATAAGAAACGTTCTAGTGAAGGTTTCGTCATAATTAATTAAATAATTATTTTTTATTAATTAAAGAACCATCCTCCCACTGCGAATGCGCAGTTCAAGCTCTTCTGCTGAAGAACCTAGAAGTCTAAACAATATTAATAGCTTATGGAGAAAACTATCTTTCAATGGTTTTTAAAAATAGTTTGTTTCAATTGATAATGCCATTTTAATTAAAAAACGTTCCAGAAGAGAAAGGATTTTGTGTTTTGTAATATTTTATACCAAAGTATTTTTAACATTAAAAATATTAAACGCGAAAGTGTTTGTATTCCCAGCCAGCTAGTATATCAGCTAGTCACATGATAAAAGCAACAGTGCATTATATATTAATTCTAACAGTGCGCTGCGTTGTGACGTCACGTACCTTTTCCTCCTGCAAGATACACAATGGATTGAAAAATGAAATTGGTTTTTTGGAATTTGACGTGTATCATCCAAACATGAATTGGCTCCATTCTAACTTTATTGTCACAATAGAGGTCCAGAAATGAAATTTTTAATAGTCATCTTCAGCATGCCTTTCTCTTAAATGGCTTCATTAAATTAAATATGCAAACAGACTATAATCGCACAGGTGATTTTTGAAGCTGTCTGCTACGAGTTACTTGCATAACACCCCATTTCACAGGTGTGCGAATGTTAAAGTGAATGTATTTAGGAATTTTAACAATGATTAAATAGTTGACACAAGGGACTAACCTAGGACGTCTTGTCACCTCGGTATTCATAAATACAACGCTGTTTTCATATAAAAGCCTGAAAGATTAGATGCAACAGGAAACCAATTTCCCAAATACATCATTCGACTTACAAATTAATTACTCATCATCTTACCTGATACTTATTTATAATTTACACATTTTTACACGTAGTCGTGAAACACGATCACCGTAAGATTCTTCTACTCAAGCGTTTAATTTTTTTATGGGACCTTTCGTTTTTCTGAAAGCAATCCAAGATAGACAAAGGGTGTGCACATCGGAGTTTTGCCTATACTAAGCAGTCACCCATAAAAACTTGTCGTCTGATTGTCACCTAATTATCAAAGCATCTCTCTCCCCTTCCTTCTTTTGAGTATTCGGTGTACAAGTGCATCATAATATTATTCAAAACCCTTTCTTCATTCATCGCATACTTTACTCTACGACACACCCCTGACTGAAGGGAGGGACAGTGACACTATGAAAAGTAGTTCATATACAAAAAAATGGTTTAACAAATCAAAGACTAAAATTCAAAAATTAAAATGATTTTTTATTTATTCCCTTTTTTATTTTAGATTTGGGAAAAAAAATAATACTGCCGAACACAAGTATTTTTTTTTCATTTGGCATGGATATTTTTATTGAATGCTTGCACTTAACACAAGAACACGTTATTCAGAAAATTTTCTAGATTTGTATTTATTTAGTTTCTTGGATTATAATAATGAATATAAAATATCACTGGTTGGATTCCTTAACCACTTCATGCTATGTAAATTTCATTTTCACAGCTTTAGTGTTTAGATTAGGTGAATGAATGCCCTGATTTGAAAATATATGAAGGCTAATTCGGGAACAGAAAGCATAACTTTAAACGATGGTAAAGTGAAGAAGATAACACTTAGACTACACACTCCTAATTTCCTGACAGCAGCAGTGGAACGACGTTTGGCTCATGATGTATTTAATGTACACATACACGATGGATCTTTGCAGAAATCGAGTCTCGAATCCAATACCGACCGACCTCTGATACCGAAGCCGAGACAGAGCCATCAGCGCACTTCAGCCTCACAGCGTCAGTAAATAATCGCTCTGAAAGTTTGACAATAAACTCAAAGATAGTTGGCATAGAATATCTTGGCTTATTTGAATCAAATCTGTATGTGTTTATTTCAGCAGTTACTTCCATTTCTATCACTGCAGATCAGTAGGCATATGTAAGCAATATCTCTGAACGTCTTCTTTTATAATAGCATACTTATAGCATTATAGGCCTTGCTTATAATAACTCAAAAATGTATTAAATTTCTTTCGGCATTTTAAGTACCTTACTGTAGCAATAAAAATATTAAAAACTAGCTATACAAACTAGCTATATGGCTAAACTGTTGAGATATTCTTCTCACATCTTGTCAAAGTTTCATCATCCTGTCCCATCTTTTTAAAAATATACTATATCTTAATAAGTTAAGCAGAAATATAAGAGCCAATTTCTTTTCGATAAGCTAAAACTCAGCTTCTGTGGTTTTTATTGTGCACTGCTTAAAAAATGATTAATTATAGATGCTCTCTTCTGCTACGCGACTACTGTTTACAACAACTAGTGCCATTTCCACAAAAGTGAAAGAACTGAACACCCGATCCCGACAAGAACATACAAAAAAAAAGACACGAAACTTCTCAGCTGCAACAATTGGCTTAAGAATAGCTCATCATCACATCTGACACGTACTCGGTACTTAGCATTTCCCACTTTTTTCTCCAACTAGCACGACACGACCGGTAGATAACTCTGAAGTCTCCGACCACGTTCTTTTTTAAGTTTTCCAAGAGATATATTAGGTTCCTCTATGCTTTTTCTCCCTCTATGAAGAAAAACCAAAATAAAAATTAAATAGTATCTTCGAACCTGTTCTTGAAGGCGGAAGTGCCAGACAGGACAGATCTGGCACGCGTCCAGCTTCAAAGCGCTTAAAGAGCTGCTTCGTTCGCGAGATCTTACGAATGCAGCCGAAAACGCAAGTCTTTGAGCTGCGGCCGGGCTTTCCCTTTATGGTCAACGGGGTCCGTGGCTTCGAGATAATCGAGGCGCGAAGTGTATGATGGATCGTTGTTGCGATGTTGAGGCTTAATAAGCGCGCTATTTTGCTGCCCCGTTTCACACGTTTTCGACAAGAGAGCTCCGTGGTTGTTGCCGAAAGATGTAATGAATGATTCGTTACCTGAGACTGACTGAGCAGGAAGAATCGGCGGAGGATGCAGATGTGTCGATGGAAAGTGATAATGTAAAAATTAATTAGATTACGGATTCAGAAACTTTTATCAACTTTTGATCCCTTTTTTATAGAAAAAAATGTACTTTTTTACTTTCTCGTATATGAAGTATACAAAGAGAAAGTATTGTAATCGTCAAAAATTCGAACTCGAGATTTTGACGAATCTCCACGTTTCAGACCTCCCTGAGTACGAAAAACACAATTTTGGAATTATGTCTGTGTGTGAACACGATAACTCGAAAACTATTCGAGATACGGGGATGAAATTTGGTATGTGGTCTTTACCCATAATTTGTAGTTCTCTACCAAATTTTAGACAAAATCCGTCAACGGGAAGTCTGTCTGTATGTCCGTGTTAATGTGAACGCGATAACTCACAAACTTAAATAGCTGGGTAGTTAAAATTTGGTACATCTTTTTATCATCAGGAATGTAGGTTTGCATCAAATTTTGGACCAAATCCGTGAAAGGGTTGACTGTCTGTATAATCGCATACTTTGGAACGCAATAACTTCTTTAAAAAATTACTTTGATAAATGGCCTTGTTGATGTGGCCTTCTTACGTTAATGGTAAATTTGTGTCCAATTTTTGTGTCAATCGGTTTAAAAAAAGGCGTTCAAATTGCAAATTTCGTTTTCTTTATCTTACACCCAACCCTACAGGTAATTACGCCGGCTTCTAATTCCACTTCCGCTTTGGACCACCTTCGGATAACGCGGTATGACGTTTCGCTTATTTTTTTCCCCACTGCGTTTGGGGTTCTTATTTGTTTTACTGCCTTTTAGCTTATTTTTTTTCTCTACATGTGTTAGGAGTATACGAGAAAGTTTAGGGGAGACCACTCCCGCTGGTTTGTCCAATAAAACTTCTCCAATAAACTCTCTGCCACAATAAGTGCGTATGAAAACAAGTAAAATAAATAGGCCAAAGGATAAGGATATAAAGTATAAGGAGCAAAAAGGATATTAAGTATATATGCATTTTTAATGGAGAGTATCAAATCTGAATAATCTAATCTTAGATTACTATTACCCTTCAGTAGCCAATACGGAAGAATTTGACAGAAGAACACGTTTCGTGATCAACGTTTTCGTGGCACAAAAATTGATGCCCTCGACTTTATTTATCGGTTATCTGTTTCAGATTTAGTTTAAATAGATTAGCGCCTGGTTTTGAAACAATAAGAAGGCTATTATTCGCCGCACATCATTCTTTTTAATCATAGTCAAGTGACAAAGACCACACATGAGCCGGTATAGCATCTTCAAAGGAAATGCATCAACATCGTGTGCATGATGGACCTTTTGGAGGAATTGGGACTTGAATCCGAGAACCTGTCACCTGTCCTGGGGGGAGTCTGAAAACTTTTTGAATTTCATTTCTGAAAATATTTTTAACGAACATCAAAATGAAACATTAAAATTAGTGATTCAAACTTCGTTCAAGAAGGAAAACACGGAGTGTATAGTTTTCGTTTTCTATTTGAACAAAAAATAATACAATACGATATACAAGCTATTATATAATATCGCAAATTTTTAAACCAATATTTATCACATAGACGGAAAAAACAATTAATATGAAGGACTAGTTTTTATTGCCCTTTCTCCTATAATATGAAGACCGAGAAAGCTGTTTCCCAAGCCTCATTGCTGTCTGAAGGTAATATCTTGAAAGACGTAGTGCGGAATAAAATTAGCACATATTCCTCACAGGTTGTTAGAAATGCAACTCGTTCAGCTTGCAGAACAATTAAAAACAATCAAGGTCGAAAGAACTGTTGGCTCATGTGACTGATGATTAATATAAAATGTAAGCTGCGCTTGTTAGTCAGAAGAGTCCCGCGAAGAATAGTATTCGCTGGCAATCTTAAACATTCAGATTCATAATAAGAATACCGCTGGAAGGAAAACTGTTTTTAATGAGAATTTCTGAATTTTGGATCAAAATCTTTTTATTTAAGAAAGAGCATTATAACTTGATTTCAGTCTTAAAACTTCGCAATTCAACAAGAAATAATAATTTAAATATAAATCTTTTATTGTAAACATTAGTTTGTTTCCTTTAGTAATTATTTGCATGTAGTAATTATTATCTAATTATATATTTTCATCATCATAAACGTAGACATACTACAACAAATTCTAAAATGGTTAATGATCTATGCTCATTATTAGTTTAAATGGAGGCATGATGCCAAGACAATTAACAGCAATCTTATTAAACTGCTACTACTGCGTTTAGTCTAGTTTTATTTAAATCCCATTTTGAAGCAACACGAAGACTATTTTGGAATAGACCTCGTCATTTTGATCCTTTGTCAAATAAAGAAGGCACATAAATGGGCCTCTCAGCTCTCCAAATTTTCGCGCTACACCAGCAGCAGGACACGCTCGACGAAATATTTAACGTGCTACAGGCCCACAAACACAGAGGTCTTGATCATAGAACCATTTCGTACCGCAACACAAGATCACGGCGGCGCTATAATTACAAAGAATACCATCACTAGATTAGCAACGAAATTAGTACAAACATCTGGGATTCTATCCTTCTGGTGACTGCCAAATCAACTAAACACTAATGTTACAAAATTGGAACCGCCCTTAATTGAATGGTGTTTTAAGCCGAAAGTCGAGAACATCGGAGTTTGAATGGAATTCATTGATTCATACCAAAGCACTAGGCTATGTCCTGAATATGGCAAATATCAATGAATCAGAGGTCAAAAATATAATTTAAAATACTAAACAAATGATATTATTTACCATATCTTGCATCTCGATTTCATTACGGAATAGTAAACAAATTAGCTGTTGTGCTGTCTCTTTAACTGTGCTTACTACAACTGTAGAAATATCAAAGCGCTAAATTTTATATCCCATGCAGAACAATGAGGCTTCGTCAAAAATACTCATAACTATCATCAATTAACAGCACTATCATCAATGATACAAATTTTATATGAAATTTCTATGAAAAAGATTTGAAATATTGCTTGTCCGGGAATTAAAATTTGAAACAAATTTTTATAAAAATATAGTAGCTATAAAATTCGAGAATGACAAATTTTAATACGCATGCAAAGACTCTGCACGATTTGAATTGTACTGGCGCAAAACTAAAGCATACTATATTATTTTTAAACACTTCTCTTTAACTTCACTTGTTTCATGTTTGTAAAGATGTAATTTTGTAATTCATTTTTCATTCATTCCTGCTGTGCTAGAATTTTGAAATTTTGCACACTTCTGGTTTCTCGATGCCAATTATCTATTTTAATATTTCCAGAACTTAATTATCAATTACCGGTTAATTTAATAAAACTTTTATTTCATATGCGTGGCGCCACTTGGTAATGGATTTGAAAAAAAGTTGATTCTAGATACCATATTATTTGTAATAATAAATTATAAATTAATTACAAAAAAGCACAAAACAATTAAAATAAAAAAAATCTACTTTTTAGTTTTTTTTTAGTACAATAACAAAATCTGCTTCTAAAAATCGTTTTTTAAATATGTTTTTGAAATACAACGGTACATTTAACTTCATAATCGGCATTTTAAAGAGCATTTTAAAGTAACTTTCTTTTTGCCTCTACAGAATGTTTTGATATCTTTCAATTCCATCAGTTAACACTGGTAGCAGGCATGCACAATTTAGAAAGGAAGAATTTCTAATGTATCCAAGCTTAGATCCCCACTCAAAGAAAGAATTTCAAGGTAAATGTCCTTCGGTCCTGTAAGCACTCGCTCAAGATGTGCTTCGTAAATCGCTGTTTTGCATCGTAAATAAAAGGAGAGAAGTTTGGAAAAAAATAAAAAAGGTAAGCCACCACAGCGTTAAGAACGATAATCGAAAACAGCATACTCCAGCCGACTAAACTCAACTCAAAATAACCAAAAAAAAAAATTTTTTTTTTTTCGTTTCTAGGTGAGGGAGGGGAACAGGACTGTTTTAAGTGTCTTTGAGATGGGGAGGGGTGGAGAAGATTCCTTTCAGAAACAGAATGTGCTCGGCGATGTAATTTTGATCTGAATTCTTGACGACGGTTACAGTTTCGTTTCTGAAAAAGACAATCTTTTAAGTCAGTGAGCGTGGAAGGGTATCAGACGAATTTCATCGCTCTAATTCCACCTTCTCAGCAAAGGGTTTGAATTCAGAGTATCGCTTTCTTTCTTTTGTTAAACTAGCGAAGAGTTAAATACTTAAGTGGATGTCTTAAAAGAGATTCCGTTTGATGCGCTTGAATTTTGTTTTCAAAAATTTTTGCCTGAAAGAAGTTTTCGTCTTATGCTTATCATGGGAAGTTTAGAAATTGGGATGGTAACGTCTCAATTGATATAAGAAGTTCAAAAAATAAAAAAATAATAAGTATAAGGGTTACCGTATTAATGCTACCTCTATTTAAATCCTTAAATCCCTTCAGATAAATTAGGAACTCGTACAGATAAGGTAGAGAGATGGGCGATAGATAAATTTGGAGCCAGAAATGGTTTAAAAGACATATTTTGATTTTCACGAATAACTAGTAATTGTAAGACTGCAGAAAAACAGCATTGAAATTGTTCTACTCATCGTGAAAATCATTCCCATTTTTTGTATTGTAAAATCTGCACCAGCTGTAAGCTTTTGCAGCAAGTGCAAAATTTCCTGATAAAAAGTTACGTTCAAAATTTAAAAATTGGAATGTGTTTATTCTGATCGCAATTGTTTTCAATATTTTGAAAATGGATTTACAATAGTCTTCTTCAAAAATGTTTCGGTATTCAACTTCCCAGAGAAGCAATATGTGTTATTGCGTATACTTCGTATTTTTCTAATAATCCATTCCAATTGAAAAATTTATTACAGCAGCTGACGCTATTTGCAGATCATAAACATTAAAATTCGAGTGTAAAAAATGAACATGCGTGATAAAAATTTGGAGAGTATTTACACTGATTGCATTTATTTCAAATATTTTTAAATAAGGGTTTTTGACCAATGTTTCGGCATTCTTATTAGAAAATTAATATTTATTATTATTTCAATTTGGCATTCTTTTTGATAATTCATTCCTCCCTCTCAGGAAAAATTATGCTACGAGTTTAATCAATGTACCTTGGTTCTTGCCTGGTTAGAAAAACAAAATTTCTTGTCAAGCAAACTTTCTCCTGATTTTTTTAAATTGTTCAAATATAGATATTGTAATATCATGGCTTCTACTACTTAAAAATCTATAAATTCTATATTTTATAATTGTAATTTCATCTTCTTGCAATTAACAATTCAGCAGATTTAAGTTCTTAATGTTTTTTTTTCTGAATTCTGCAAGATAAAATATCAGTTCTAAATAAATTTGTGTGATATTTGCAGTATATCTTCCTTCCATGTATAACTACATCTTATTTTGAGCAAATTTCTTTACTTTAAATTTAACACATTATAAAATACAAGGTCATTTTCATCATACAATTAGAATTTATATCAGAAGTATAAATTTTATTTCAGTAGAATTCCGTGCCAACTGAAACCATCATGGGGTTTTGTCAATTTTAAGCAATATCCTTGTGTGTTTGGTATCATTTTGAATGAAATTTATTGTAGTTTATGAATTGAATGGTTATTTTTGGGAGTTATGTATGATTAGATTTAAAATTTATGATGAATAAACGGCATTTAAGATTCTGATTTATTGCATCAAAATCGTTGCTTTCTAAAGGAACAAACATTATTGCAAAAGTGATGATTTTATATAATTATTTTTATTTATACAGTAACTTACATTTTTGCTAAGTATAACTGCTCAATGATTGTCTTCTTACAAAAACATTTTTCTTCTTTGGCAATAAACTTTTCCTAATTATATATTTGTTTCCTCTGTTACAAATTTTTAAATAAGTAACAATTTCATTAATAATTTCATTCAATATATAAAAATGCTTTAAACTTAAGAAGCGGTATTTACAATAAAATTTATTAGCACAATCATGTTTTGTAATAATTTTGAAAAAGTTTTACATTTTTTTAAAAATATATAAAGAACAGAGGAGACAAAACTAAAATGTACCCTCTGTTACAGTTTGACGTTAATCTATACTTATAAAATGCAATATTAGCGCGCGCGTGTGTGTATGTGTGCGATGTGTCAGACGAATCTATCGCACTTACAATCATGAAATTTGGTACACAGGTAGTCATGATGGTAACTCAATGCACCTCGAAGCCCGAATTTTAAAATTTAATCTAGAGAATTTTTTATTTAATATTTTGTGTTGTTTTGGGTGATTTTACGAACTAGTTTCTCAATAGCATGGTTTCGGATAATAATACGACAAGAATAGATACGCCATCGGAAAGAGCAAACGATTTCCGTTCTAATGAAGTTTGTTTCGAACGTCTAATGTAATTTACTGAATTTTAAGAATTTTTTTTAAATAATCGGTTATCCTAAAAATATTGATTTTGAATTTCAATTTCTTGCATCTGACGTTCTAATTTCGTTATCAATTTGAAATTTCTTGAAATAATAAATATAACCTCCGTGATTTAAAACAAGAACGGTTAAAATACCTTCGTCCGTTCATTTTTAATAATTCTTTTCTTAAAAGTTTTTTTTTTTAAATTTCGATTGAAGAACTATTCCATAACGGCCAGTTTCTCTTTGGCTACGTTTGGCGCTATGTTTCGGAATTATCCCCTCCTCACTCTTTAGTATGTTTCGCTAGGAATAATTTCAAATCATTTCTTTGGATGCAGTGGTTTGGTCGTAAATTAAGCAGTGCTGGAAAATTTTGATCTGGGCGATAAGTTTGTTTTGAACTTCTAACGTAATTTGCTGAATTCTGAGAAAAAAATTTCTGTGATGGCTAAAAGAGTTTATTTACCATATGCGTAAAACGGGACATAGGATAAATCTAAAGATTGTATTGCGTCAGCCCAACTGAAATATTACTCATTTTAATGGACCGGCGTTGTTGGCGCCATTAAATTGTTGTGAAGCATGTTTCGGCGACTACTTTTCAAAAGAGGTATTCTTTGTGGGAAATGACTAAGAATAATTTGTTGAGTTCTTGCTCGAGTAATAATCGTGAGTTGTTACTCGATCGGATACATATTACGTTTTGTCCCGTTTTCTGTTTATAGAGTTCTTCTCTGTAGTTCTGGTTTGGTTATTTTTTTGGATTTTAGCTCATTTGTTTTGATACTTTTTTTTATTTTATAGTTTCATTTTGGGTTGTATTTGATTGAATATGTATTGCGTTTTCCGCGTACTCTGTACTGTTCTCCTACAGTTCAAATGTCATTATCGCGAAGAAAAATGAACGGGAAAATTAATAATGTGTATCTTTTGTTTTGATTTTGATTTCAAAACTTTTTCGCTTCATTGTGGGCGTTTTTTTAACATTTTGTTGAAGCCCTGATTCCACGGGCAACTCCGAGCGCCTACTGGTTGTTTATACATAGAGTAAAATCACATAATGTGTGTGTATGTTCTCTTCATGACTTTATTTTTGAAGGCACCCAGCTGTTTGCCTAATGATCACATGGAATTGCTGAATATAGCCACTTGCAGCAGTAGCTCAATTGCCTATGTGAAAAATATAGGTTAAAAATACAATAATAAGTCCCTTATCAGTTAGTTTGTGAAAACAATTCCTGCAGATGTATTGAAAGAAGTGATATCAGCGGAAGAAAGACAGAGACAAAGAAAGTGTTGGATTTTTAAATGAGGGCACACTGTCCGATGTAACCGAGGAACTCGAGTACCAATTGGAAAAATTCATATTATGCTGCTATGAAAGTCAACACACTCTGATTACTTTAAGCAGCTTATATTACATAATATAATCAAGTCTGTTTCACAAGCAGACTTCAGTGAGAGCTTTACTTTTCTCACACAAAATGAGATCTCATTAAGCACATTAGGCTCACAAACAGTATTCTTTGTAGGTTGGCTCTGTGAAAGGGATTGAAAGGAAGAAAAACAAATTTTAAGTTATTGCATGGAAAAAACACAAATTTTAAGTTAAGTCATAGCCAATGACTATATGCGGCATAACAATTATGCTATTCACATTTTTAATAAAATTCTCTTTCATAATGTCCTATGTTAGAAGAAATCTGCGTTTTTAGTGATGGGCCATGCCGATTCAAGCAAAAATACACACTTTGCAATATCACTTTATCGTCTCTTAAAATCAACAGGCATTTCCTTGCCACAAGTCATAATAAGGGAGCAGTTGATGGGATAGGACGCACTGTAAAGAGGGTTGTGAACAGAGGAATAATGTTAAGAAAAAAATTGACCCCTTTAATAAATGATGCCAAGTCATATACTGAATGTGCAAATTACATTTGCAATGGAGTAGAAGTAATCTATTGCCCAAAAGAGGATACTGAAAGGGTTGCTGCCTTTGAGGAAAGAGTGCTAAAAATAAAAGGTATACCACATATACAACGGATTCAATACATGATAGTCCTACAAAATTACCTTATTTCCTATGAATCTGTGTCCACTGAAAAATGTATGTATTTTTATTTTAATAATAAATAAATCTTCAGAAAATAAAAGTTATTCACGCTGATGTAACACTTGGAAATTTTACAATTATTGAAGTATAAGGGGAAAAAAGGCTAGTCAAATTTGTTTTTGCCATGTTACTGAAATTGAGAAAGAAACTGACAATGTGCATGTTTGTTATGTCAAAGCATTATTCTAACATGGTCTTGTGGATTGAAAACTTCCAATTATAACTACAACGACGTAGTATTGATTAATGTGTCACATATTATAACAATACTACCAATTCTAACTTTGAACAACAGAAAAGTCACCTTTGACAATGATATTTTACTGTAATATAACTAATAATGTACTACATTAAAGTCAAAATTCATAAGAAGTCCTCTCTGTTACATTCCATTTTTTTGCATTTAAATAAATGAGTTTCTGATTTATACATTCCTGTGGATAATTATTTTACCATGAAATGTGCTGATTTAAAAAAAATACCAAACTATTTTTATGAGTACCAAATCACAGAATTTAAAATAAAGTTAAGTGTATGTCAAATACGATTGGCCTTTTTTGTCCCCACTGTTAAATATGATTTAATTTATTTATTGATATTAAATTACTAAATTATTTCGATTTCAGGTGAATTAACTACGCATTGCTCCTTAAAGTAACACATTCAATACTTCTGAATTGGGATATTTAATGCATTTTTTTGGAATAAAATGTCTGTGTTGTTTCCCCTCTGTTACGCATGGAAATCTCCTTCTGAATGTTATTTTCGAGTTGAAATTCCAATACACGATTATTTTTGTGATCTATAAAACAATAAAACTAAATATAAACGAACACACAGAAATTTATTTTTTAAATGAAATATCCAACGTTAACATTATGAATAGTTTATTACACCTTCTGATGTATTATAGTAAAACTTTTCTAAATAAAACTATAAATAACGAATTAGGTCAGGTAATCGATGAAACTTGTATAAAAACTTCTGCACATTTTGTATAAAATAAAAACGTTCATAACTATGCATATAAAATAACATCGGTAAATTGATCGAAGAAAAAGAAACATTAATTTAAAAAATAAACGAAAAGCAGGGAAAATTTAAGATAAAAAGAAATTTAAAGATAAATTTTGCAAAAAGAAGATATTTTTCGGAAGGAAATTATAATACAACATACCTCACTTATGACAGAAGAAACTAAAGGAATTATTGAATTTGTTCCCAAAAATTATTGATCAAAAATTTCATTTTAATTAAATCATCATCCAGTCTCACCAATAAAACATACATCACTAAACAGAATGGAAAACAGAATGAATAAAATAATTCGGAACACAGATTTCAATCAGAACAAAATCGTCTACTTTATAGGAGAAAGAATTCTTTACCATTTTTATTTCGTTGCCAATGTAAATAAAAAAAAATAACTGTAAAAATACTGTGTACGAAATAATATACAACAATTCAATGGGACAGTTTTAGCTTTCGCAACAGTAATTTGTTAAACCATCTTTTTTAAAAAAATGAAAACATTCTTAATTTCGCTTTTTACCGCCATGACACCAATGAGTTTGGTATTACTTGACAATGAATACAACTGTCACTCATTAGACTAGATAAACTTTCTCGCATTGTTCATTCATTTTAGACTAACTTATCTTCCTCTATTAGCCAAAAAATGAAATTACTTTCCCCAAAATATCGATTTTCGAAATATAAATCAATGGGTAGATATTATTAATTCATCTTTCAAGAGAAGCAGACAAAATTTTATGAAAACATTAGAAAAACAGCGCCAGCGATGTAAAAAATATTGATATGGAAATTGCGATTACTTATCGGTTTAAAAAATATGAAGTCCTTATCTGATCCAGTTCATATCAAACGACATTTTTAAAAAGTATGGAACTTTTTTAAAACTTTTATCTCTCGACATAATTAATAGATACTTTGGAAGAGAAAAGATCTGAAGATATTTCGATAAATGAAAAAATAACTTTTCCCCCTTTTCTGGCTTATCAATTAACGATTACGGTTATTCTACGGAAAAGCTATCTTTTGCTTATTTACTGATGGGTTACTTCGTTAAAAGATTTATTAAAAATTAAAAATGCGTTACTTCTCCTTTTCTTTCTTCCTTTTTCCCCTTCGTTTTCGAACGTTCCTCTCGTGTTCTTTCTTTACTTCTTTTTTCTTTTCTTTGCCCTGTTTGAAAGTTGGCGGCAGTTCGGAATTATTTTTTTCACCAAAAAGAAGTTAATAATTCTTAAAATGTTTATCTTCGCCCAGCTTAGCTCAGGATCCGAGGCAGAAATTACTTTTTTATCTGATTTTGCCAGGTAATTGAAAAAAACATTTTCTTTTTTACGTATGTCGCATCTCTTCTTATCTTCAATCTCGCTTAGTTTAAAAGTTTGATGTCAGCAACGTAGAGCATATGCGCAACCCCAAAAATGTGTTTAAATAACAAATCAGAAAAAGGTTAATGATACAGAAGTTAATGTTCTCATATTTTAACCATATGATTTCATCTTATATTGCTAAAATTAAATTATTTGTACTACATGCAGGTATGATTAGTAATTCTAATCACACTGTCATCAAATTAATTAACATTCAATTACAAAATCCAAAATCTACACTGTTTTTAATATGAGTATCATATGATTAATCAAACTATATGATAGCCTCCAACCCGTAAGGAGTTAATCTCCAAACCGCAATTATATCCTACAGCTGATATTTATATTATGACCATCACAAATGTTGAAAATATGTGCAGGTTAACTCAGCGGTTCCTATATCAGCGACCACAAAAAATGAAAACCCAGGAATTAATATTTATATTTCACAAGATATGCACAAAACCGTATTCAAATAAATGGAAAAAATATGCATTGCGACTTTCGACCATCTACATGCTGACCTATTCAAGTCCCCTGTCCTAGGTAAGAAAGCCAGATTTCATAATGTAATGACTGAACAGAATGCGAGATTTAAACTATCTACAGAATAATTAAAGCTTCCCTTATATCTTCCGTGAGAGAGGAGTTCAATCTTTTTAAATACATCATCTGTACCAGCCCATGAAATGGATATCCCGTACAGGAAAAGGCTGCTCCGAACTAGATATAATTGAATTTTTATATTAATTTGTTTGTGAAATAACGCAAAAATAGCAAAATACGAACATTCCTAAAATCTTAGATTTATATTAGAGAACTGTGTAAAAAGAAACTGCCTTATTTGGAGACTTTTATTGTCTAAATGTTTATTTCGTTTCCCGAAAGCAGTCAGAAGCGTAAAAAATGAGATGTTATAAAAAAATAACCCATTTTAGCTCTTAAGAAAAAGGTATGTTTTTGGCATTTTCTGGAGAGTATTTCAGGAAAATCTAGACCAGAGGTTCCCAATCTGTGGTACTCGTACTCCTGGGGGTACGTGAAATCAAAGTTGTTATTGGCGGAAACAAGAAACATAAGTGATTATAAAAGTTACAGAATTATGTTTCCTCAAATGAATACTTGCTATTTAATAACTATACCACTTGATTAGTTGGTTATTATGAAATTTAATTTTTAGCTGTCCTTACAAGTTAATGCGAAATGTATTCCAATACTGCTTTCATTTGTTTTGGCGTTGAACTAATACTATTGCAAAATGGAATAAATTGTAAAATCAAAACCAAAGCTCCAAATGTTATTAATTCGAGTCTTTTGACTCTTAAGCTAACCTAACCCCTTAACATTATTGATAAATACTTCTTCGCATAGATGGATGGTTGGGTGTGGGGAGATGGATATAACAGTAGGAAGTACGAAAAAATAAAAATATTAATCAAGGGGTACGCGAGGGAAAAAGGGTTGGGAACCCCCTGATCTAGACATTAGTTTCTTTTCATGTGCGTTACCTGCCATCATGTGACTGTTCCATTCCTCAAACTGGAACCACATCGCAAATCACACTCAGAATGGAGACAATTCATGTGATGTTGCAGTAACATGACAAAAACAACTGTCAGATAGTTATAACAAATACAACTGTCTATCATTTAACTGCACGTTGTCTTACGCTGTGCTGTGCTGTGCTCCCTCCTTTTCGTGTATTGCAAATTCACAATGGATTACAAATTGAGTTCGAAGGCGCATTTGAAGTTATGACGTGAGCAAGAGTTGATTTCCCTGGAAAATTATCCATCTGTGGAAGATTTATAAACATTTGAGTATGAAGAAATGAACTGTACGAATAGAATTTTCTTCGGGATTCATTTCATGCGTGCTGTGATTAGATAATAAATTGTTTAGTTACCAAAATACCGACAACTACACAAAGGAAAGCATTTATACTTTCGGAATAGCAATCGTGCAGAACACGTTTTTTTCAATAGAATTAAAAAAAGATACAATTTTTAATCGTCTTACTTTTTTATCTTCGCCGAAGTAAGAAAATTAAATTCAAATTCATGCATAACGTGCTCAAAAAATTGGATAACAAGATTCCACATACAGAAGTTTTATTGAAGCGAAACTATGATTAGATAATAATGACAAGTACAGTGTTCGTACACTTACAATTTTCAATTAAATAGGGTTCTATCCATCAATTAAAATTAATATTTCCGAATAGATATTTAATAATAAGATCTATAAACTGTTCTTAACAAAACTACATGAAATATTTTAAAGACATAGCAAAACTTTATTTTTAAGAAATCAATAATAAAAAAGTAACAAAAACTTTATCTCACAAAAGTCTTCGTACACTGAAATATTTTCGGATAAATTCATAATTTAAATTATCGTCTGTCGCTTTATTTTTGCATTGTGGTGGCATTTAAAAAATCGTTTGGTTTTAATTTTTGCTTGCTTACACCGTAATATTCCATTTATTATTTAAAAATGGCTCGTAGTCGTAAAGAAACAACAATCAGCATTCGAAAATTGACTATTTTTCATTATAGTAGAGGTAACTCAGTTCGGAATATCGCTAAATTAGTTAATTTATCCCATTCTACAGTGCAGTATGTGATAAAACGCTTTAAAGAAGAAAATCGGATCGAAAATAAGGTAAGTAAAGATCGACCGGCAAAGTTAACAGAACGTGATCAGAGATTTATAATTAGAAAATTTGCAAAAAATCCACGTTTGAGTGCTTTAAAAGCTTCTGCAGAATTTAATGAAAAATTTTCTACTCTCTAATTTCACCTGAAACTGTTCGACGAGTTCTCAGAGCAGCTAAATTAAATGGGCGTTCTGCCCGTAGAAAAGTTTTGGTTAGTGCGGAAAACAGAAAGTTTAGGCTTTCCTTCACAAAATCAATGTTAAATAAACCCGAAACGTATTAGAATAATGTCTTATTTGCAGATTAAAGCAAATCTAACATTTTTGGTTCCGATGGACGTATAATGGTATGGAGAAGAAAAAATGAGGAACTTAATCCCAAGAACTTAGTTGGAACGGTTAAGTATGGCGGTGGAGGTGTCCTTGTGTGGGGGTGCATGTCATCATCAGGACTAAGTAATTTGGTATTTAATGATGGCATAATGAATCATGCTCTTTATTTAAATATTTTAAGAGACAATTGAAAATTATCAGCCCCAAATTTGAGTATTGGAAACAACTTTGTTTTTCATCAAGATAACGATCCTAAGCACACGGCTCTGAACGTTCGCCTCTGGTGTCTCTATAATTGTCCACAGAATTTGAAAAAACCACCTCAATCGCCAGATTTAAACCCAATAGAACATATTTGGAGAGAACTGGAGGTTAGAGTATGAAAACACGACATTAAAACAAAAAGCGAACTGAAAACAGTATTGATGCAAGAATGGGTGAACATTGATGCAGAAATTACAAAACAACTAGTGAAATCTATTCCCAAACGTTTAAAAGCTGTTGTGGATGCTAAAGGATATCCTACTAAATATTAATTTAACGAAAAATTAGAATATTTACTAATATGTAGAGATTTTTTTAAAGTGTACGAAGACTTTTGTGAGATAAAATTTTTGTTACTTTGTGATTATTGATTTCTTAAAAATAAAGTTTTGCTATGTTTTAAAAATATTTTATGTAGTTTTGTTAAGAATAGATTATAGATCTTATTATTAAATACCTATTCTGAAATATTAATTTTAATTAATGGATAGGGCCCTATTTTATTGAAAATCGTAAGTGTACGAACACTTTTGGGAGCCACTGTATATAAGTAGAAATAATTTTCTCACACAAATGCCAAGTCTGTTTTTCACCATGCATGGGATTTTAAACATAAATCTTGCATTTCAATGTGTAGAAAAAATGTAATTCTAGTAAATATTATTTAGTTCAAAAACTGACAGTACTTTCGCTTGAATCGTATCTCTGAGAGATACGAGGTTTAGGGATTTTTAGCAACAAAGACTGTTATCCCCTAATTCAAAAAATAGTTAATCCAAAAATCGTTTCAATATGCTTAAAAATTAAGTAAAATTGCCATCAGTAGATGGACTAGAAAAATTACCGATCCAATTCTGACGAGACAAAAAAAAATGGCGTCCTCTTACAAGGGCGGCCATATTCTTTTCCTGACAATGGTTTTCCTAGTGTGTGTATATTGTTATTTGTCTTCCAGTCTAGAATGCCTTCTGTGAATAAGGATTTTCAGAAGAAATATAATTACAAATTATTTGCATCGAATTTTATTAGGATTCACTTTAGAAAAATTCACCCTATTTCTGATCAACAGTATAACTGAAAGTCAGGGTTTTCAATTAAACCAAATTTGAAATATTTAAGAAAGTTTTGGATTATTTTAGCACTCCGACCTGGCAACCCTATAGATATTTTTTGCGTAGTAGAAAGAAAGTATCATTTGGATGGAAATCGAATGTGCAGTCAAAATATTTTCAACCCAAGAAAGAAACCTTAACAGAAAAATAAATCATTTTGAAAGCTACAAATTTTGTTGACATTAAATATCATGATTCATTTACCATTTCTCGACCTTCAGAATGCAACAATTGTTGGTGCAACCAAAGAAAAGGTAATGCACAATACAAACTACAAGTGACTCACTCCTAAGAAAACAAAGAATAAAAGAACAATTTATAACGCACCCTCTTACATGCTCATTAAAGAGAAACTCAACAACTGCCATTTAACATCATTCTTCGATTTCTTTAATGATTTATTTTTTTAGGCCTATTAATTTTTTTTCTCCGAAGCTGAAAATATTTTGCTTCTATATGCAACATGGCTTCTTAAATTTTATCCACCCGTAAAACAATTTTCGTAATCCCCTTTTCATCAGAAATATTTCGAGTAAAAAATTAAAAAAATCATACGTTAGTAAAAAATAATTAATTCTCTATAAATAAATCTCTTAAGGTTTAATTGTCTAGTTTATAATACCATTAATATTTTTTTTAATTTCCTAACTAGGCATAGTATCGTCATTATGCACTTTTTAATATCGTAAAATTCTACAATTTTAAAGTATTAGAATTCATATTAGTTTTTAAAAATTATTTTGAAAACTATTATAGAATGAATATGCTTATCGTTAAACTGGTAACTTTAAGCACTTTCTGTAGGTTCAGACAACTTCGGTAAAAGAAAAATAAAAAATTATATTCTTCAGAAATAAAAAAAATCTATTACTGAGATTAAATATTTATTATTATAATAAAAATATTATAATTAAATATTAATTAAATATTTAACAAAGGATCTTTTTTCTAATTGAAAGTAAAAATAATCCCGTTAATTTTTTTGTTAGTCCGATAAAAAATAATTATTAATAACTTGTATAGAGACTTATTTACGAACTACGCAACATTAAAAAATAGCCATCGAATTATAAAGGAAAGATAGAAAAGGAATTTTTTTTTAGATTTATTATCTTTATTTTCCTAAATTTCTAAGAAATGTCAAGGAATTTCCTTTACAAATTCTTCAGAGCATTTGCCAAGACTTTTCATGTACAGCGTAATTCATATTTATTTTGCAACATGGACAAACACACGTACATCGGTGAAATCAAAATAACATTTACCTGGCATTCTTCCAAGTATTATTTCGCGATTGCAGTAACACACCTGCTCGCATGAATCGGTGTACTCATAAAAAACAGGCGCATTACTTTTTTTCGCTCTTCAAATCCGCCTTTCAGGTTTTTACGTCCCGGGTTGAATGCTTTCTTTCTTTAAAGTAAATTTAGATTAAAAGATCCGAAGAAAATATATATAAATAAAAAAAACTGAAAGGAGAGGGTTTGTTTAAAATTATGTCAAGTATCAACGAAAGTCAAAATTTATATGCTTTAAGTTTAGAAAAGACGTTTTTTCCAAGTTAACTGAATTTTTAAAATTATTTAATAGAGCAAGTTTTTAATTCCAGAAGTTGAAAATTTATTTATTAAATCATGATATCTGCAACATGATAACTTGGCATTAAAATAACACACTCAGATTTTCAAATACGCAATTTGTTTATAATTTAAAGTGATATTTATTTAACTACTTTTAAAAGAAAATTTTTGAATATTAGTCGTCATTTGTGAAGGTAATGTAACTAAATGCAAAATTGCAAAAATTAATACAAAACCTTACCAGTATAAACCCATAAGTTTACAAAAAATTTCTGTTTAAATAGACGTAATTTTACTTTAAATTAAGTAACTAGATAATTTTACAATAAACAAAATTAAATAGATTATTTTAAATTAAATGCATATATTTTGTTCATCATTAAATCATAGCTGATCAACTTTATCAATTTGATTCATACCATTATTTGAAAATATTTAGTATTTCCCTATGTATATGCTTCATATTTAAACAACTGCCACTTTACTTTAAAATTTATTGAGAAACTATCAGAAAGGTTTTTTCAATTGATGTTTCTCTCTTTGAGGTATTGTAATAGTCTTCTACATTATTTGATCCAATTTCGTATTAAAAATTTATTTTCCTCTTTTTAAGTTGATTTTTAAAAAATAAAATCATTCGAAATGTCCAAATTTATAACAAACTGCTGTGATTTCATTAAAACAAGTGATTTTTTTTTCAAATAAGCACAAACATTTGAGCTTCAAAGTTTAGTTTAGTTCCACTGACGAGGTGGTTTTGAAGTCACACGAGCTATTTCTCGTCGAACATCGCGATTTCGTAAAGTAGGGAGATAAAAGGAACGATAACCGAGCCAACATCTTTCTATCCAAACTTCCACACCTCCGTCTACAGGACATTTGACCCCGACGAATTGGAGATGAACAAGGCCCGCTTAGACGTGGATCTTTTGTAGAAGCCAAACTATGTTGTGTTTTAAATTTCCTATATGCCGCGTGTTTTTAAACAACGATATTTTAGACAGTTTTCAATTATTGCAAAATAGCTTTTTCTTCAATCACCATAGACCTTAAATTTAAACATTGTTTTCGAGTTTTTATTTCTTAATTGTGAACGACAATTTCATATTACCGGTAAATTAGAAGGCAGTAAGCCATTTATAGATCATTGAAGATAGATCGTTTATTTAAAGAAAGATAGTACGCTAAATGAAAATTCTCCGAGCGTTGAAAAAATTTACACAGTCGGATTTTGTTTCAACACCGCAGCAGGTCATATATGCTCAATTAATAAGGTGCACAAAAAGACATTATTTGACCGATGCCCTTTTAAAAACAGTATGAATGAAACCATTTTTCATCAGAAAGTAATTCTACACTATAATGTAAGATCTGGTATGAAAAATTGTGGTAAATTTTACAACACTGGTTAGTGTTTTTTCTTTTCCATTTCTTAACTAATTTTTTGAAATTTTTAAGTAATTTCAAAATGAATGATCTCTTTCCAAACATTATTTAACAACGCATTCGCACAATTCCTAGAGAATGTATTAATATAATTGAATTATGAATTTATACATTTTAAAAGTTCTAAAATTCTGCTCTTTATATATTCATGTGAATGATTAGTTATTTAACCCTGGAATGGTAACGTTGAGTCAAATTGACTTCTTTTCCCATTCCAACTGCGAAGACTGTGAAGTAACGTTACCATTCCAGGATTAAATTATTTTTCTCTCATTACCGTCATTTTGCGAAGAGCAAACTAGTTGGGAAGCTTTTAAATTTTTACTTTCATCTTTATTATTATCATTTTAAACACATAACCTAGCAAATTCATGTTGATGTGATGCATGTAAAGTAAACCCCGCAAATTTAATTTTAGAATCCGTAGCGTATCTTGGAGGAGGAAAAAAGCCACTTCGTCGCACCACAGCGTAGATTAGATGCAGTCACAGTTAGTTTATCAAAAAACTGTGGCGTAACATGAATTGCCTTCATTACAAATGCTATATAAAATTTCATTTAATCCCATTAAATCCAAGCTAAGCACAGCACCAACAGTTGCAAATCATTATTTGTATGTCGTCATTATATTCTAAAAGCGTAGGACCAGCTGAGCCAAACAACGTCATTCGTCACTAAATATACATTTTCACTAATTTATAAAATAAATAAAAACAAACTAAAGGCCATTTTTTTAATTCTAAAGGCTATTTATTATTAATTCAAATTTTAAATTCTACAGCATTCATGCAACCCTAATTAGAGAGATGACAAACGTTAACCAAAGTCTAATTTAAAACTTTTCCGATTCACTAGTAAGAAAAATCCACTGGTGTGGCAACTCTTTTCAAGAACTCTTTGAGTCAACCATATCACGTTTCTCAAGTGTTCTGGCAAAGCGTCAAGACGAATCATTTGATATGTAAGTGCGCTAAGTATTTTAATTGCCACGGCGCAATCAGTAGCAAAGATAAAATTTAAACGAGGAAGCAGAAAATTGGTTCCTTGGTTACAAGATGATCGTCGTATTCTTTTCTTACGATAATCATCTTCGCTCAAATCATTTTCGGTTTATGTGAAATGAGAATGATGCGTTTTTCAAAAAAATATTTATTTATTTTAATTACGACAGATGCAATTTTTTGTTGGTAAACTAGATGATGACATCATAATTTTGTTACTGCTACGTGATAAACTGTGTGCGGTTATATTGTGGGGAACAAGCAGCGTATAACCATATACAAAATACACATTTTGAGAGGACATATGCAAGAGATGTATATAACCAGAAGTGAGAGAGCTGAGGCTAGTTGGTGAAGTTATAATTTTGTTTTAAATTTAAAATTGTTGATATTTTTGGAGAAAAAAGTTGGTTGAAACACTGGATCTTTCCTTCAAAGCCGTTATATCATGTATACATTTATGATATATACGGCCAAAGTAAAACATTTTCCTACTAATGACAAAAATTACTTTTCATATAATAAATATTATGAAGTGTATATAATTTATATGTATTATGTGAAGAATTATTACTATATGAAGAATTTTCATATAATAAATATAATGAAGTATGTAGAATCTATATTTATTATATGAAGAATTTTCATATAATAAATATAATGAAGTATATAGAATTTATATTTATTATGTAAAGAATTATTATTATATGAAGAATTTTCATATAATAAATATAATGAAGTATATAGAATTTATATTTATTATATGAAGAATTATTATTAGATGAAGGATTCTCATATAATAAATATGATGAAGTATATAGAATTTATATTTATATTATGTAAAGAATTATATTATATGAAGAATTTTCATATAATAAATATAATGAACAATTATTTACTAACTTTTCATCACAATTTTCATCCAATTTCCGATTTCTTTGGTCATGATTTTACAATGTTTAATAGGCAATTAAGAACCCTCAATTCCAAAGATTCGAACTGAATTGGCGACGTCCGGGTGCAACAGGTTGTGAAATCGAAACGATTTACGCTCGAACTCCCATTCAATGCTTCACTTCATTATATTTGTCTCAAGGTTGTTAGGATTAGGGCCTATTCTGTCAATACTTGTTCACCAACATGGGAAAAAGACTTAAACCTGTCTCGAAATCAAAACACACGTTGAGAAATGTCTGACTGCAGCTCTCACGATTTTGTTTACTTTTCGAACTTTTGCCCAATTTCTGGGAGTTTCCACGACTAGACGCTGACAATCGTTTGCATATTTTCTGCATTAATGGAACAATAAAATTATAGATTGAAATGAGTAATCGTTCCAGTGACATTTATGAAGGAAAAAACTCGGCTAATAAATGTCGGTTTAGAAGTTCTTATGCTTTACATCTGATAACAATCTGGGCAAGTTATAAATTTGAAAGGTTGTTTGTTTAATTTTATAATCTCAAAATCTTTCAGAAAATTGAAGATTAGTGTGCACGCATGATTTTCAATCTTGATAAAGAAGAATTCAAATTGGGAATTCCAAAATGACAAACTACTTTTGTTGAAGTTAGTTTTAACATTGTTTCTTTTTGGATAAACTTTTATTAGCTTCTTTTACTATCTAATTTTAAATGAACAAAATCAAAGCTAAAAATGACGATATTCTCAAAACAAAGGATAAGGCATAGGATGTATTCCTTTATTTACATCTTAATATAAATAAAAGTCATTGTGGGTATGTGGATATGTATGTGGATATGTATGTGGGTATGTATGTGGGTATGTGGCTATGTTCCACATCTCCTCCTAAACCAATGGACGGTTTTCAACCAAATTTTGTACACTTATTATTTAAGACAAGGGGAAGACACTTATGGACTTTTCTAAGTCCAAAAGTTAATTAAACAGTCAGTTAATTAGAAAATAACCGAAACCGTTTTTCCGCCGTAACTTCGGAGCAAACTGTCCGACAAAAAATATTTTTATACCATCTTAAAGTTCAAATTTTTACCTTTTCAATGATACCAATTTTATTTCTCTGACATTTTCTCTTCGATTGTTATTAATTTTTAAAAGTTCAAAAATTTTAAAATGCGTGCAGACGATTTTGAAATAACGAAGATTTATAGCTACTCCGTTGCTAGGCAACGGTTAGACTTTGAACTAATTCACCTTTATTTCTGAAAATTTTGCTTATTTTTATAAATATCCATATAATATAATAAATGCGAAAGCGTGTCTGTCTGTTTGTTACGCATTCACGACAAAACTACCAAACCGATTTGGATGAAAATTGGCAAAGTTGTAGCTTGGAACCCAAGAACGGACATTGGGTAGGTGACATCATGTTAAATTCATTATTTTTGGTTACAGATAACAATTAAATAACTAACAAGCGATTTGCGATGAAGATTATTACTTAATTTTTCAATCAACTGCCACGTGATCCTTAAGGAATGCGTAAACAAAATGAAATGTCACGTGATCCTTCAGAAAAGCGCGAGCATGTGGAATAACTTATTTTTAAAGTCATGCATCACGTGATCTTGCTGAGAAAAGAAATAATCTCTGGAATAATAACTGAAAAATAAACGCCGGGACAGAAATCTAATGGTAGATATAATATAGTTCCAAGAGTTAAAATTTAAAAACTAAAGTTAAGTATAACTAAATGAAAATATCGTTCAATATTTACTTAAAATAAAAGCCTAATTTAGTGGAAAGGTTGCCAAAATTATTCTTTATTGCTCTTTTCATCGACATCCAAAATTTTTTTGGCGGTTAAATTTGTAACCAAAGTATTTAGCTAATTACAATAGTTCCGTTTCGAATTTTAATGCTTTAAGAGCTGTTTCTAACCGATTTAAATAGAAAGGATTACACAAACCCAAAGAACACGGAATTCAACGTTTTGTCTACTAAAGAAAGAACTAATTCGAGCTTGGCGCTTGATACAGTTGCCAAATAGATTTGGCGATTGCTTAAATCGGAAGGTTACCGGAAAACGGTCTATGAATCCAAAATAAGCCAACCAGGATCGTCCATTGACGTATATGATATGGTTGCCAGAGTTTTTAGAATAGGTAGGTATATTTTGTCTTATGTATTCCTTTAAACAGTAGAAGCAGATGACATATAGCATGGTGGATGATATATTCCAAAGAGCAGATGATACCATTGAGTACAATGATGTAATTTACAGTAACGGAGAATTAAATTAGTCGTCCAATTATGTATTATCAACCGTCAGAACTTTTGATTTCCCCTTTCTATATATAACGAAACATTTACATTCGTAAATTTAAAAAAAAAGTAGCAATTCAAATTTTTTGCGCACGAAGTCGCGGGTAACAGCTAGTTATCAATAACTAGTGGGAGTGATCTGCCTAGACTTTTTCGTATATTTCGCATATGGCGGCTTTTGTATTCAGCTTCGTTATGCAGTGAAGAGAATCGAGTAAATCGAGTTTGTATTTTGGACCTCTTTCCTTAGATCCATTATGTCCAAAATTAAACACAGATCTACAGTTTTGGCGTCAGGATTATATACCGAACACCATTTATCTAACACGATCTTCGCTTTCAAATGCATACTAATGGGCAAATCGACAATCAACTCTTGGCCGATTTAGTCCAAAATTTGATATAGATCTATGATTCTGCTCTTCTACTAAAATCATATGCCACATTTCATTCATCTAAGTCGTTGCGTTTTTGAATTATCATCTTCATAAACATGAACGGACAGACGGAAAGATTTAGTCCAAAATTTGATGTAAATCTATAATTTTGGTGTAAAGACAATATACCAAATTTCATTTGTGTAGCTGTTTCTTTTTTGAATAATCGTGTTCACAGACAGGAAAGCATAATTCCAAAAATGTTTTTTTCGGACTCAAGGATGTTTAAAGTGTGAGGATTCATTAAAATTTGGAGGTTGAATCTCTTGATGATTACAGTACTTTCTCTTTGTATATTTCGTATGCCAGAAAGTAAAAATGAATATTTGACAGTTTATTTTCTAGGTTGTCCCAAAACAATTGTTAGCTTTCTTATTTCCGAACAACAATATCTGACGACCTTATAACGATGTAGGCGTGTACCTCATCACATCATGTGGGAGAAAAGGACAGAAGTTTGAAAAAAGTACAGAAATTTCACCATCAAGATTTATTTTACACAATTCATACCACGGTTCACATTTCAATGACAAGTTTCGATAATTGCCAAAACTCTGGTACAACACGTCATCTTAGAGAGCATGGCTTCCGTTTAGCACAGTTTCAGTGAATCAGAAAACAACAGTGAATAAGTGAGCAATAGTGATTCAGAGAAATCCTCGAATGACACACAACACAGCAGTCCTTCAAGAGAAAAATATATCTCATTTAAAATAAAGATGTATCTCTAGAATATATAAAGTTATGTATCTCTATATTTATAAAGTTAATAAAAAGAACAGTTTTTTTAATGAAGTATAAACTTTATAAAGTTAATTTAAAGTAACATAATTTTTACGAAGGTTAAAGAACTGAAGTCAAGCCAAAGCCGAAAAATGGACAGAGCGTAAAGATTTCTGGTTAAAAAGAAAACGCCATCGTTTAATGGTGTTTATTAGTGATGACGAAACGAAAAATTATTTAAATATTTATTAATCCGTCATAGTTTTTGCGAAAAATCGTTTAATAGAAATGTTTATCTTAATTATAAAACTATAAAAGCATATTTTGTTTTATTTTTTTATATTTTTTTCCAACCGGTAATTTTGTACTTGCTCTTTGTTTTGTATAACAAAGATTCGCTTAACGCAATATTTTTTAGGAACATAATATCCATGCTAAATTCAGTAAAACTCTTTAATTTATATTTCTTAGTATGTCTAGTTTTTATTTTACCTAATTCAAATTAAATGAAACATCACAGAATTCGCAAACCATAACATTTACTTCCCAGATCAGCTGAAAATAAAATCACAGCATCAAATGAATCAACCACATCAACCTCAGCGAAACACAGCACCTATTTATAAACCCTATACAAACAATCCTTTGAGTCCAACCACGAACGCTAACTTTCGAATCCAAGCAAGCAAGAAAACAATGCGTCAACTCAACAGCGTACCTCTGGAAGGCAACTGTTGATTCCGCAACTGTGTGCCCCAAAAGTGACATGTTCAACCCCATATCAGAAAGCTTGCCGCGATTCTTGATCGAAATTAACCTCGCACAACCTTGCTGAACAATAGTCACTGCTTGCTTCTGGTTCGCTTTCGGATGAAGGTCGGCATTTGCTTTTTTCCTCCAAAAAACGGGAGTTATTTTGAGTGTTTCTGGAGCAGAAGGTGTAACTTCCTGTTTTCACGAGATTCAGGGCAAGTTGATTGGTTGGTTGAGTAAACTTGGCACGATTCTGTAAAAGGATTTTCGGTGTTGTTTTTTCATGAGGGGTGAAATTTTCACATGATTTTCCTTCAAGGCTTTGCTTCCGTTATGGAGACGAAACAGATTTATAGATATTGGTCTGTTGATTTAGAAGACTAAAGAACTGGGTATTTTTCAGAAAACTGTTCAGTACTTAAGTTCAGAAAAAATACAGATTATCAACCAACGCTTATTTTTTATGATAACGCTTAAAAGGAAGTTTATATGTACTTTCATAAACAATTAACCAAATATACAGAACATCTTTGAATAAAGTTTCAATATATGAAGAATTAAATGAAGATCACTGTCCCATCAGATTATCCGCACTTTTAAATGAGACAAAGAACAATATTAACTAGAGCTTCATTCACAAAAATAATAGTTTAAAACATTCTACTACAAATGTTATCTTATTTAATTATGACTACACCGCTTTGGTAATCTTGGTTTCGAATTTAAGGTTCACAAGTTCGAGATGTAATTTCAACCAAGATCCATCATTAATTGTGAGGCTGACTCACATCAAATTTTCTGTCGTAGATGAAACATCCTCACCTTGGCGTGATATGGACTGCCGACTCAAGTGTTCTTCCTGTCATCTGACCATGGAACAGCGTAACGAATTCCTCCCCAAAATAGTCTTCAAGTAGCTTCAATTAAGTAAAACTAAGATTTATACTGAATTAAAACTTAACTGACTTCTATTATCACACTGTCCAGGGGGTAGACAATGAAATAAATAATGATCAGAATTTCAATCATTGTTGTCAGATGATCATATAAAATTCTCAGAGCAGATTATGGTGTTAAATATTAATAGTTGGCACAGAACTTTTGTTACAATAATAAAAATATCCCGTTTTCGATTTCATGAATGCGCACAAATTAAGAACTGTTCAAGCTCATTCTGTTCTTATGGTACTGAGTTTTGTACTCATTAGAGTTTCCTAAGATAACCAAAGCAAAGATAATTAAGCGAAATTATGAGTTCTGCAAGCTGTACACCTAAATGCTTGAGAGGCTTAAAAACCGCTATCCATAAATCTGATGTTTAAGACTCTGAGTTGAGTTTAATTTAGTTTCATTTGATGAACGTCCCATTTTGAAGCTACATGAAGACTTTTTCGTACGGAGTATTATATAATTTCGATCATTAGTGAGACGACACCCTACTCGCCAGCTTCACCAAAATCAATGTGACGGCGTTTAATCCACGAATATCAGCAGGCACCAAGCCATTAAACACAACACATCTTCCTTAATCTGATTCCTTAATATTCGAACCCTTGTTCTTTAATCCTGAAGACGATATTCAAAAATTACATTCTTTATGGCTGATTTTCTTGTATCTCAAAAACTGGCAATTATACAAATCAAAATATTTTCAATTAAATTGGGTCACCAACAGTTTGTTATTTCCTTTATATATTAATTTTAATAGAGACTGCAATAAATTTGCGAAATAAACTAGCATTCGTTCTTAAAATAAATCCACATACGAAAGAATAAATTTTATTGTTGTCGAAAAATAAGACGATTAATAAAGAGAATTTTTTTGATGTTATAAATCCTGCGCTGTACAATTTTTCTCTTTCATTAAACGTATCATAAATCTGTGAAAATCATTTCGGGAATATAGAAAAAATAATTTTATTAATTTTTGATCTTTTAATTGAAAATAATAAATTAAAGCATAATTTTCCAAATAAAATATGTTTATCAAAAAACTTTCTTCTTCTTTCCAGATAAAAGTGTGGTAAGTAAATAATATTATTATTGGATCATTATTATTGGATTATTAAAATTTATGGAAACACATTAAAATGATAATGGTGTAATTTTAAATCAATGTTTAATGTAGGGTTAAATAATAATTGTGAAAGTAACAATTTCGAATTCATAATAGCCCAGCGTTAGCTCAGAGAAAAAAAAACTATATATTCTGTATTTAAAATATAGTAATAAAAATTATTTCAAGAGATAAATTCCAGCTTGCTTCATAGGAATTTTATTGATAATACTTCCTCTGAAAAATAAGCATCATGTATTGTAAGAATCTATCAACGCTGATGGTCTTTAACCTTATCTTAAGTTTCAATTAAATGAGTCATTAGATGAAAATTCCCATCTATCAAAGATATAAAAAAATATTTTTGACAAGTTCCGGAACATCTCTGTAGTAATAGATATTAAGCTGATATCCAATTGAGTCTGTGTAAGATTCGGAAGCTTTGATCACTACACTGCACGATTTTTTTTACATTCCACTAAAAATATATAAATTTAAATAAATTAGTGTTAAAAGTGCTGGGAAATAATAAAGAAATTTAATTTTGAAGTTAAATTTTTAATTTAAATTAATTAAGAAGAACAATATTTGTTTAATTAAAATTTCTTTACTTCATAACTTCAAAACTCTAGCATGTAAATAATTTTTAATCTTTTCTATACCATTCAAAATTAGCTGAAACAATGTTCGTAAACAAATAATAATCACTGGGCAATGTTAGATTAAAACTTATTAAAATTCTAACTTTTAGAAATACTTAAAGGATATTTTGTATTCAGTGATAATAAAATCCCTGAAAATATTTATTCTTTAAGCTAATAATATGTTTCAGCAAACACACAAATTTTTCATTTACTTTATTATGGCTCTAAATAGAGAGACACAAAGCAATAATTTTGTTAAAAAGTAGTAATATTAATATTTCTTAATATTCTTTCGAATTTTATTACCATCTTTTTATACGGAAATTACAGTGCATTTAAGAATAAAAATGATATTTGAAGTTAAGAAAATTGATTTTAATTAGTATATTTGGTTTAAAGTAGTATTAAAATTTTATATTATATGAAGATGCAATTATTTCAGAAAACTATTTTTGATCAACTAACGTCGAGTTCTGTTCGTAGCTCAGTTTTAATTAGTCGACATAAAATTACTTTCAAAGAAAGTGTGTATCTTAAAATGAGACTGACTGATTCTATTATATGGATTGATTTTTAAAGTTAAAGAATGTCATTTCATTGACAGGATAAAAATAAGAACACACTTGAGATAAATCTACTTTTTAGTCCTTTTTATTAACTTTTATATTATTTAATAACATTATTTCTACCGCATAAAAAAATATTAAATAGATTCAGCACCGACTTTTCAGGGAGGAAATTTAGAATTTTGATCAACTTTTCGAATTTGCGTCATTATTTAGGTGATGGATTCTTTAAGAGATTTTTGATATTATGGCTATCCTCGTATCACTGGTTTCATAGCACTATTACTTCAAGAAATCGGACCTCTTATACAGGAAAACTGGAGTAGGCTGTGTCTGAGACACACGAGAAATTGTTGCTACATCCCTTACTCCGCAACAAATCCGCAACTCTTTTTCCATGACTTAACGGATGTTTCTCTTCTGCCCCACCTAATTTACTAGCCAAGGCTCCGAACAAACAATTTTTATTTTCAAATATTGTTACCTCTTGAATGTTCTCATGGAAAGTTTGTCATGTAAACAGTAGATTATTTTTCCCTGAATAGGGCAATTAATTTTCCTGAGGAAAAATTTTTTAGCACGCATCTGGCAATAGAAATGAGAAATGATGATATATTAGCGTCAAAGGCATGGCATGATAATCTCACAAAATGAAAAATAGGATATAAGAAATTGTTATTCCAATTACAGCCATCCAAGTAATGCTAAATACAATAAATTGGAAGATCTAACATTTATTTAGTTGAGTCGCACGGAAGTAATTAAAACACCCCCATAGTTTGCTGAAATTATTGCTATTTTCTTGCATATAATGTTACAGTATGTATGATTATAAGAACAGAAGATTGAAATTATCTCGTAATGTGCATGAGCAGAATCCATCTCGATGCTTCCTTTGTTTTTGGAGTGTTTCTGTTACAAGCAGTGTATAAATAGTAGGCATTGTATAGAATTCTAATGCAATACATATAATGCATGGTTTATTGGCATGAAGTATGATTTTTCTAATACTATATATGTTTTTCCTCTCTTTATATGGAATAACAAATTGTATTTGCGCATAGCATTAAAAGAAAATCATGAAAAGGCTTTTATTGAAAAGTTTCAATCTTTAGAAATTCTAAGTAAAGTGTTTCGCTGCTTCCGAACAAAGACCGAAATGCAAATAAGGAATTTTCAGTCTAAAGTGAACGTCGAAATTCACGTGTACTGCCACGCGACATGAGAAAAATCATTAGAGGGAGATTCTATAGTTTCCCAGTTTCTCTTTGTGAAATACTAAGTGTTTCATGTTTTTCCCCCCAAATGCCAGATATTTTATATATTGGCTTGGCATTCTACACAAGGTCATTTTATATATATATCGTCGGTAACATTTCTACTGCTTGCAAATATTAGCACAGACCCGATAAAACGCATTGTCAAAATCTGTAATAAGAACAGTTTACTCAAGTCATCGAAAATGCTTGGAAATAGGTAAATTTATAAGCTAAATAAAATTAGTTTTTTCCCCTTGATATGGGACAAATAGCACTACTTTTACCAACGCGCTGCCTTCTCATAAATCCGCATTATTTTTAAGAATCATTTTCTTCTATAATTCTTTTTCTTTATTAGAAGCCTTACGAACATAAAATATTCCACGATACAATAGGAATTAGGAAGAACAAGAGAATTAACGAAGACAAATAAATGCTACAGTGACCTAGAACATTCTCGATTAGTAATTGACATAATTTTGAGTGGCAAGACGCGATATGTAATTATATAACAGAAAAATAATCAAACAGCTGTGCCAAAACCGTCTAATTCACGAAAGGATTAGTGCAATTGGGGAATATAAGAATGGTGAATTTTGATTGCAAATGTAAGTGCTGTGTTTGATAACATGATCTAATGGACTTCAGAAGGAAGTTCGAAATGAAGAGGCAATGACATTCTTTGGTGTGTCTGTTCATCGCATGATGCAAATTCTGGAGTCTATTTCAGAATCAGTGTTTAAAATTGTAACACAACAGTTCTAAAAGCTGTACATAACTCTTTTCATATATCCATATTTTAGTTACGAACTATCTTTTGTTTCCTGAACAATGAGAGATTTCGACAAAAACTACTTGAGGTTGCTTGCTTGCCTTGAGTAAAGAATAAAGAATATATTTAGTTTACATTCTAAAAATACGTAGCAAAGAGGGTACAAGAATAATTTTTCAGCGACTGAAAAGTTAAAAGGATGGCTGAAAAACTGCTCATTCAAGATTACAGTTAAGATGCTTCATGGTTAAAAATCTTCCGTCTGGTTCTCACAACACAAACAACAGTACAGAATAACGGATAGTTCTGATCAGGAGAATACTTAGTATTAGCTTAAAACCGGTTCCTTTATGTTGTAAATTTCCAAAAATATACCACATCTTATTCTAAACAGACAACTTTATAAAAAAGCATGATTAACATGAAAATTCAATCACGCGATTTTCGTGTAAGATAGCCAACGTCGAAGCTAACCAAGCATGATTCCTGCCAGATTTTACGCTTCTGTACTTATTATGACATTGAAACCTGAATATGCATGGTAAAAGAGTGATAGCTAACTCAACTACGCTGTAACAAATGAAGACACAAAATTCGTTCCCACAGAAAAAAAATTCGTAATATTGCGCTCCATTTCTACAGCATAAAATGAACTGCATATACAATCTGAATATGAAAACCAGGCATAACGAAAACGACGACATTATGCATGAAATGAAAAACATTAGGTAGCTTATAACAGGTAGCTTATAACGACGACAGTATACATGAAATGATAAACATTAGGTAGCTTATAACGACGACAGTATGCATGAAATGATAAGCATTAGGTAGCTTATTTTGGTAGATAGCATACTTCAAATTTATAAAAAGGGCACTAAGAGTAGTTTTAATAGCACTAGGAAGATAAAACACTCGAGCCTGGACTCCTTCTCCAAACTTCGATCTCACACTACAGTAAAATGTTTTTATTTGATTTTGTAGGTTTTTTTTAATTTTAAAATAATTGCGTTAAGGTTTATTTTCAGATGTAAAGCATGATGGCATTCTTTATAGATTGTCATTTCTAAACACCTTTTTTCTTTCCTTTCTTATAGTTTGGATTAAATATAACTACAGTGGCTTCCAAAAGTGTTCGTACACTTTACGATTTACCATGAAATAGGGCTCTATCCATTAATTAAAATTAATATTCCACAATAGGTATTTAATAATAATAGCTATAATCTATTCTTAACAAAACTACATGAAATATTTTAAAAACATAGTAAAACTTTTTTGTAAGAAATCAATAATCAAAGAGTAACAAAAGCTTTATCTCACAAAATTATTCCTACACTTTAAAAAAATCTCTACATATTAGTAAATATTCTAATTTTTCGTTAAATTAATATTTAGTAGGATATACTTTAGCATCCACAACAGCTTTGAAACGCTTGGGAATAGATTTCACTAGTTTCTTTGTAATTTCTGCATCAGTGTTCATTACGCCATCAATAAATACCAAATTACCTCGTCCTGATGCTGACATGCACCCCACACAAGGACACCTCCACCGCCAATTACCACTACTATGATAAAAAAAAAATAATCAATTTTCGAATGCTGATTGTTGTTTCTTAACGACTACAAGCCATTTTTTAAATAATAAATAGAATATTACTGTTCCAACTAAGTTATTGGGATAAGTTCCTCATTTTTTTCTTCTCCATGCCATTATACGTCCATCGGAACCTAAAATGTTAAATTTGTCATCTGCAAATAAGACATTATTCCAATACTTTCTGGTTTATTTAACATTGATTTTGCGAATTAAAACCTAAGCTTTCTGTTTTTCGCGCTAATAAAAAATGTTCTACGGGCAGAACGCCCATTTAATTTAGCTGCTCTGAGAACTCGTCGAACAGTTTCAGGTGAAATTAGAGTAGAAAAGTTTTCATTAAATTCTGCAGAAGCTTTTAAAGCACTCAAATGTGGATTTTTCACAAATTTTCTAATTATAAATATCTGATCACGTTTTTTTAACTTTGCCGGTCGACCTTTTCTTATCTTGTTTCCGATCCGATTTTCTTCTTTAAAGCGTTTTATCACATACTGCACTGTAGAATGGGATAAATTAACTAATTTAGCGATATTCCGAACTGATTTACCACTACTATGATAAAAAAAATAATCAATTTTCGAATGCTGATTGTTGTTTCTTAACGACCACGAGCCATTTTTTAAATAATAAATAGAATATTACTGTGTAAGCAAGCAAAATTTAAAGCCAAACGATTTTTTAAATGTCACCACAATGCAAAAAATAAAAATAAAGCGACACACGATAATTTAAATTATGAATTTATCCGAAAATATTTCAATGTACGAAGACTTTTGTGAAATAAAGTTTTTGTTATTTTTTGAATATTGATTTCTTAAAAATAAAGTTTTGCTATGTTTTTAAAATATTTCATGTATTTTTGTTAAGAATAGATTATAGATCTTATTATTAAATACCTATTCTGAAATATTAATTTTAATTAATAGATATAGCCCTATTTCATTGAAAATCGTAAGTGTACGAACACTTTTGGGAGCCACTGTATATTTCTGCTCTGTTATCTTTAAGCTTTACTTTCGACTGTAGTGGATTCAAATGTTTCATCGGATTATTATACAAACAGTCAAGCATACTCTGAGATATAAAGTAAATAATGAAACATATTCGATACATTCCAACATTCAAATGTATACTTCTATTTATTTTTATGGATGAGCTAAATAGTTATCATTTCCGCCGTTATATTAAAGATCAAATTTTACGTGATCTAACAGACCCATAATAAAATGCGCATATGCACAATGAACCCAACATACATAAAGTTTCTGAAATAAGTTTGAATATCTATCGAAATTTGAAATTTAAAAATACTTTTCGGAGGATACCATAAAGAAAAAAATTATTCAAGGGAAATTCAATTGAAATTAAAAGCAATAGGTATTACCGGCGTGGAAAGGTGGCTAGTGTTTTTTAAATATAAACTCTAAAAATGTCTCTCTCTAGTTTTATAAATATAAAACTCTTTTACTTTCAAACATTGAAAAATTAGGTTTTCAACAGACATGAATAGTAGTTACAAAGTTAATATTTTTCTTATAGAGTGAATAAAGCATAACTTTTCAAGCAGCATGCTATATATATTCTATTCGAAGAATAACACATCCATCTCTTCAATACTTATAAACAGCCAACGTTTTCCAAACAATCATTTTTTAAATTGTATTTTTAACTTTTTTTTGTAACGATTAGTGAGACGCTGCAGAATGAAGTGAAATTTTGGATACTGCACAGGTTGCATTCTGATGTAAGAAAAGTGAATTTACTAGACAACTGCACGACAGATGCTAAGTTCACTCAACATGAAATAACCGATTTCATCCGCTTTCAGCTGCACTGTCGAATGAGTGCTGTCTGCTGTAATTTCAAGGCCAAACAATCCGAAGGTGCAGTATCGGCTTGTCATGAATTTGAGCTCTCTTTTTCATTGTTTGCAATGCAACCATGGGTTAAGGATAATCAAAGCAATTGGTCAAAAATGGTGGTTCTTCTGACAGCTGAAGTAGCTTGGAGACAAATTAAGCAAATAATAGAAGAGCAAAAACATTTATTTACAACTTAAAAACTTCACTGTTACGAGCTAATCAGTCTTATTATATTTGAAGCCGTTTCAAAATTTTTAAATGTGCAGCTAACATGCAACAAATCTAACTCAGCATGTATTAAATAATTAAACTGAGAGCTATTAAAAATCATAATGTGATATAATTGAAGTGGAATTACGTTTCCAGAAAATTTGAAAAACCACAATGTATGTATATTCAATTCAGGTTTATTCCAATAGATTCCAATAATATTCTTAAACGTGTATTCCAAATAATTTTATAAATATTTTTGAAAACTATACAAACTGAAAATAAACAAAATCGCACAATTATATTGCAATTTGTAGTCGTGATTTAAACCAAACGTAGTTGAAACTGTCTAGAAGAGTGGCAAATTAAAATTTCTTCAATGATATGTATGCCACTTAAATTATTTTATCCAACTAAAAATCAACTAAATTTCTTTAAAGTTAGTTGATCATAAGAAATAGCAATATACTCGTACTTTGAAAACAGTTTTATTGATCAAGGTATTTACTTAGTAAAAACAAGACATTAATTTATTTTTAGAAGTCTGAGTGATATAAAAATTTCATCGAAGCGAAAATGTCAAAATAACAGCAAAATGTATGAAAGATCATTCTGAATTTTTGGCCAGTGAAACTTGAGTTGCAAAAATTTATTTGAAAATTATCTAATAGTATGATTAATTTGTAAACCAAATGCAATACTTTAAAAAAAATATATCCCCCGTACTTGATGGAAAAAATGCAGATTATGACAGTAAAATCTTCTAAAAGCAAAATCTTTCACACAAAATCAGTGTTCCCTTTTTTTAAAAATATACCAATAATAGCTGTCATAAATTCATGTATGATGACACACATGATTCCAGTTTGTCAAAGAAAAAGGAGAAACGATGATAAACTTCAAAATTCAAATGATGATGAAGATAAGCGGAAAGCAAAAAAAGATTGTAATTTGCAGAATTCTGAGCCTTAAAAAATACGTGGTTTTGAAGAAATTGATACACCTAACATGAATTGATCAGATTTCCTTCACTTTAGCCGGGACGTCTCGTATCATGGCAGCGCGGACCTGTACAGGGAATGTAAGAATATTCGAAGAAATTTCAGTATGAAACTGGGATTAAACACTCAAATAGAATGACTATATTTAAGCAAAATAAAAATAAGGTTCAACTTAATTTAGCTAGATCAATAGCCCGATTTTAAATTACACAACATATGTTTGGGGAAAGATCTCGTAATTTTGAACAGCGGTTAGATGGTGAGACCGATACATGAACCGGAACCCCTATCTCCAAACTTCCACGCCACACCAATTTAAAAATGTTGGATCCTAGTAGACATATTTAACGTGCACTAGGCCTCATACACAGCCAGCCTTCTTTAGAATCAGGTGTCAAAGTCAGGTCAAACTTCCGATCCCGAAACTGAAACCTTACCACAAATCCACCCTCGCCTCTAAGCAGAAACTACGAAAGAGTCTTCTTCAGACAAATTTTTTTAAAAATTCATTCAAATTAATCTTGAAATTTTTTTCATATGCACTCGTCTCATAAAATTTAAAAAAGGAGAAATTTCAACAATTTATTCAAAGTCCAGACAAAACTAGGAACGAAGTATCCAAAATTGAAATGTTCATTTAACCTGAGTTTTCTTTCCTCACTTACAAAAAGTCTTTCAAATTCATCAGAAGGAGACAAGAATAAACATCAGAAATATGTTCAATTTCTCTAATTTTACTGCTCTACATGCAGAGATGAAAAGTGTATATAGATATAGAAAAGAAAACGGACCTAATTAAAACTAATTATTACCTAACTGCAAATATTCCTTATCAAATGTTTGCCGACTTCACGGGAAGTAAAGGAAAAAATTTTCACTCAAATCGATTCTTGACTTAATTCACTCTCTTTAGGAAAGAAAAGAATAAAATTGGAGACATAAAAAGGCAAAATTACAAGAAGGACAGAAGAAGAGATAAAAGAAAAGACAAAAAACTAATTATTGAAACCAAAATTGAAAAGATGTATCTCTAGACAATGTCGTTCAAAATGTCAACATATATATAGATTTGCAGGAATTATTTTGATATTAATTATTTAAATTCTAAAATGTATCGGAAGAGGTAATCTTTAAATAAAATGAAATTTAAAGCGGTTAAAGTGAATGGAATTGAGACCTAAATAACTACCAAGAATTCTGAATAGTTGAATTATATTTCATTCCAAAGTTTGTGATCACTAGAAGCACCATTGTAGTTTCATTAAATCTTTCACTAGAATAAAGAAAATTTTCTTTACTTTCCTTCAATAAATGCTAATTTTTAAATGTAATCAAAATTTATGAGGTGCATTTTCATGTTCTACAATTGTAGGGTGTCAATGGAAATTTGATGCTAGAATTAATTCTTGTATATTCTTAAATAGCCTCTATTATTATTTCTTCCAGGAGAGATAAATGTAACTTGTAGATGATAAGAATTTTAAATGTTCCTGTGTACCTCCATCTCGATAAAATAATTCTTCTCCATTTCCATGATAAGATTTCTAACCTGATTCTCTTAAATGTTTTGTTCAAATAAACATTTCTGAAAAATGTTTATTTTCTCTCAAGAACGCATTTGTATCTATTGAAATAAGAGGAAAATTAAAAATATTTGCAAAGAAACTCACCACTTAGGGAGAAAAACGTGAGCAGTATAGGCATCCGTATTTTCTTTTTCTAGGTGTTCACACCAAAACAAAACGTTCGTAATTGCTAAGCCACACACGTTGATCGGGAATCGATCAACTTCTTTGCTGCTCTCTTCGCAAGATTACGTACTGCTAGAGAGGACTTGATTATCAGCAATACGCCCAAGGGAACGTATTAGTCCGATGGGTTATATTTGCATTAGATAGACAACAAGCATTCTCCTAAACGTCAATAACGCTTTGAAAATAAATAACAAATTTTTTATTCGTGTTTTTAGAGTCGTGTCACGAAAATGCAGGATTATTTATTTTTATAATAAAAAAAGCCTTTGCAGCTTCTAATTATTAAGGACTGACTCTAGAGGACGGATAGAATTTATCGGTATATAAGTTTTATTAATTATTATTTCTTGCATAGTAAATAATCCAAATAATATCGGGCATCATCTCAAAAATTAAAACAACTCGGGAAATATTAATAAAAAGAGTTTACATCTCCATTTGATAAAGTTCAACGAAGAGAGAAAAAAATGTTTTCCTCTCAATGAATCGTGAACAATAAATGAAAAATTTCTTTTATCTAAATGTATATGCATTTGTGGATTATATACATCATGACATACTTACAAAATATTTCTGGGAGAAAACACATTCACAACAGTTTGACTAAAAAGATAAATGTAATCTGAGCATGTCATCCAACATCACGTTTTCTTTTATGTTATGCTCTGACGTCAAGTCAAATTTTCTCCAGCAAAATGGGCAAAGCGGATTCCAAAATTAAATTATCACGGATCACTTGTAAGCATTAACTGACTTGACGTAGACTTACGTCTTTCCACATAGTGGTCTAATGGTGTATCAAGGAAAAAATTATGATGATTTTCAAGCAAGTTCGCTAAACGCTTATAGCAGCACAATGCACCGAACGAAGCACAG
>BGPR01008009.1:56601-66912 GCA_013235015.1 Araneus ventricosus | reverse complement strand
TTGCTTTGACTTTGTCACCAGGTCTGTGGTATCTCACAATGGAATACCTCAAATACATGTGGAATACAGGAATTATAGGTTGAGCGGCTGAGTAATGTAGTATCGTAATAGTTAATGAAGCACTTGAGTCTAAATCATTCTATGTACCGACTACCTCAGCGACTATATTAATAAATCTCTCCTCTACCTATTCTGTAAATTTAACTTGACCTCGACGTACGAATAGAAGTTACAACGCTTAGGGTTTCGGTTTTCTCCTCTACACCACGGAGCAATAAACGCGCCAGATTGTATCAATATACTCGAACTTTGGGTAGGGAGGTGAGGGAACACTCCTGCTTGCGGGTGTTGGCATCTCCCTTTCCACCTCGATGTTACGTTCTTGGGGTGCAGATTTTTATAAGGAGAAACAAAAAGAAGTTGCCATATTCCGAAAATATACGAGAAAATCGGAGGAATGCACTCTCCTGTTCCACTAATGTTTCCGCAAGCAAAATAAGTTCGAAATTTTTCAATGGAATCCATTGCGTTTTAAAGGAATGTAAAGTAAATTCTTTACAGTCTCCTTCCGTAGTGATGAAATCGGTGCATGTTGATGTAAGCGATTTCTGTAGCACACTTTTATAATCCCGGAGTCCAAATTCCAAGCATTTAATACAAACTACTATTGAACAACCAAATATTGTGAACAACCAAATTTTGCTATTTATAAAGGGAATAACTCTATTAAAATATTGGTGCGATTGATATAGGGTTATTTTTAAATTCAGGTAAACTTCCTGAGGAAAGAAAATAAGTTTCAAATTCATTTTTCATGGAAATTAAATCAACGTTTACGCGAAATTCTTTCATTTTAATGATATTATGCGATGCTCATACAGATTAACTCTTCTTTAATTAACTAATTTGAACATAACTACAGAGAAATAATAGGTGAGAAAATCTTTTTTTCAATGACTACAGCGCTGTCTGTTCAAGAAATAAGATGTAGCTTACCGTATAAATTTCGTTGCTGTAAACGGATTTATTTGCATTTTTAACAATTTAATGCATACATTCTTTATATGAATACAATTTATTTTCACAATTTATAAGCATTTAATTTATCATCTGACATACAGTAAGTTGCCAACATAATCTAGAAGCCTTGAAACTAATTTTACGTTATTACGTAAAATTGATCACTAAGACAGCAGAAACCAAAGTGGCAGAATCCTTGAAAGAGAATTCTTTTTTTCATTTTTGCTCAGCGCTATCGAATAAAATAAAAATTTGTAAAATAAGTACCTACAATAATTCTTATGAATTTTCTGTCATAGATTAAAATTTTCCTTGCATATCCATCATATAATGTTCCTTCTATTTCTTTTCAAATATTTTAATGCATCTATTCAGAAATCTTTTTAATAAGAGCATAAAAATGCTTTATATTGCAGAAGTATTAAAAAATTGCATTTTGTGTGTGTGTGTAACAGAAATTCAAATGAATTCAACGTCATTACTCAATAGTTTCAAAAACAAAAATTAATGTTCCATAAGATCATCCTCAAATGTTTTTTCGAGAGCTTTCGCCAAGAATATGGATAAAAAAAATAAACACTCATTTTAAATCTCTGTTTTAAGTAAGCAAGTAAAATTCAGAGGTTAAAACGTGTCAAATATTTAAAGATTAAGTTTATGTGACCTGTACCAAAAAAAGAAGTTTTCACTACTAATACTATACGTTTATTCCGTAAACTACAGGATAAAAAAGTACAACGGTAAAATTCAGACTTCATTTCGAATTATTAGGACCTGTTTCAGGCAGAGAATGCATTCAGGAAACTGTCAATTGTCCAGGATATTTTTTGAGACTTTTCTTTCTTCAAGTTTCACACAAAACAACTTCAGTGAGAGAAATATGAATTGTGTTTAGTATAACAGTCAGGTTTATTGCATTAAAATTCATCTCATATTAACTGCATACCAAGTCATCGTCAGAAGAAGGTGGATTTAGAAAATTTAGAGTTGATGACATTCTTAGAGATAATCCCAGGATGATACCAAGCGTCGTCGGTAGAAGAATATTGAAGAGATTTACGATCAGTGGAATTTTTTTTGTCATCCAAATCAGAAGTACCTGCAGTATTCTTGGATTTGTTGTAAAACTAAGGTTCGTAGGGTCTAGTACACTTGAATTGCTGGGATCTCTGAATCATCAGTGACTGTGATGATAAAAGTTTGGACAAATGAAAAACTGCACAGCGTCTGATTTAGGTCTGAGGTGTTCGGTGGAGATTCTTAAGTATCCAATTTGAGACGCTTCATCACACGAAACCTGCAGAAGTAAACAGGGTAGCCAAGATGAGAGCCGTTGCTGGGAACAAACTATCTCGTTATAAGATAGTTCAACTTGTGAGGATTCTGGAGGACAAAAAAGCCCTAATTAAGATGAGGTAATTGTTCCATGCCTCAACTTTCCCCTTAGAGCAAGCCTTACCTCTCAAACCCTTCGCTCGTAAAGCCAGAAGGCCCTAACAATAATCATCAACTGTGAATTCCCCAAGATTTGACCCTGCAAATTGATAGTTATGCAGGTGTTTGTGTTTTTTGAAGTGTGTGACTGTGTTATGACTCTACAGCGTAATGTGAATTTTTATTTAAAGGACCATGAACTTTCCTTTATCGCAAGAGACAATCTATGAACGTTATTTCTTTTTTTCTCTTTTTCCTAGGTGCAGTTATATATTTTCGCTAAAGCAGAAAAAAATGTCATTAATATTGGTCTTTATTATCTTTTTTATTTTTACTCCCTTTACTGTTCTTTTTGTTTTTTATTTGTATTTCATGTACCGAGCCAAAAATTCGTCATTGTATGTTTTCTTTTATCGTATGTTTATGTAATTTCTTTTGTTGCTGTTGTTGTTATTTGTGTGCCAATCTGTAATTTTTTAGTGATCTTTAATAAAGTTGACGTCTTCATGCCCATCCAGCTGTTCAGTGTCCACAATGATTACTGGCACGTGGGTTTTGAGAAGGTTTTCTAGTTCTAGATTTAGGTCATACGATGTGAAAGACTGGAAGGTTGCTGTTAGTTTGGGTATGATGGAGAGGCTGGCAAAGTTGGGGGTTTAGTCCTTCGGCAATTAGGTGGTCTTGAATTTCCTTTGCGTAAATATTAGCAGGTTAACACTCAGAAAACACTCCTGATTATTTTATCATCATTAATATAGATAGCATGGGTGAATTTTTCTTTATTCACGTAGCCTTGAACAAGACATTGGGAATTGACTGAAAGAGGATTATTCACACTCCTGCGATGTTTAGTGATTTCATTAGTGAGGTTTTGGAAAATTTCAAGAATATTGTTCGCATCTAGAGAATCATCAATGATGACGATTGGAAAGTATTTACATTTAGTTCCAGTTATATTCCAGCAGATTTAGTTACATTTAGTTTACATTTACATACAGTTGAAAAAAAGAATCTTTTTACATTCAATTTGAATGTAATTTATTTTGCATATTCTATAAAAATAGATTCATTTGCGTGAATATTTGATGCACGACATTGTGTACAATATTTAAACAAAATGACCTCCACTTCAGGAAATTTGCCTTCATGAGTTTGCAATTTTTTTGAGTTTCCGCTAAATGCTAGCCTTTCTGGTTTCTTTTTTTGTCATAGACAATGGTTTCAGAGTAAAAATTGAAATATCCTTTTTTCTTTTGCCTATTATACTTTTCTTAATACTGCACTCTTTTCAAATTCCTTTAAAATTTCAATTCTACATTTCAATTAAAGTGCTTTACGCTTTAGAAACATTTTATGATTTTATGAAACAGGCAGGACAAGCGTAGGTGTTCAAAGACATAGGTATTCGAGAATTATAAGGTAATCAGATAAATCAGTCCAATGAAGTTATCCGTAACTGACCCTCCCATTATTTGTTCCCCATCCACCAAGCAGAGAATGTTCCCCATGAGTTTCCCTTTAATTGGGAAAGAAGGAAGGAAAAGGATGTTATACCTCCTGCTTTCTAAAAATTTCTCCCCTTAATATGAAAGGATAAATAATGACTGAGAGGAAAATTTAAAAATTTTAGAAAGGAGAGAAACGAGAATAACAGAAGCTTTGCTTTATCATTAAAAACAAACTTTATCATTTCCATGGTTACGAAAGAATCCTGATGAGAACGGCGTATAAATGAGCAGTGGAGTAGTGAGGGGAGGACAAGGGGGACATAAATACCCCAGGCACTTGTCCTTGGGACGTCTCGTGGGCAGTATTTTTCCATTTTTTTTTTTCATTCTTAAAACCAAAAATGTTGTGAAATGAGATTGAGAGGTGAATGAAAAATTAATTCTAATCCCTGTTCAACACTTATCCTAGCATCCAGAAATCGATTATTGTCTCCAAGTCTTTGACAAACCGAAGTCAAAAACGGTGTTTGAACAGACGGTGGTGATAATATGATTGCAGGAGTGAAAAAGTTTTGTTGGAGAAGGGAAAGAATATTTATTGTTTTATCCATCTTCTAAATTCAATAGCCACAGATGACCTAGAATACAGTAATAGAACTTTAAAAGGGCGGATAAGTGAAATAAAAATTGTAGTATTTGCAACACAGAGTAAGGTAATTATGGAGAGACTGAGAGATGAGCAAGAACGGGAGAGAATATCAGAAATCAGTGTTATACTTTTGGTTCAATCAGTATCAACGAGGGGTAATTCCACCTACCACATGTTGAAAAGATTCGTAAAACTGTCACCATTGATTACCCAAGTCTTAGTCAATCCCACCATCAAAAATGCCCCGAGGATTATTCCTGGTGCAGACATTGAATTTGTGTCAGAAATATTGTCTTTGGATGAGGCCGCTAAGGACATTTCACTCACATAGCAATTTTAGTTTTCCGCAAAGTTGCAGCAATCTTGCTCCGCAAGTCTGCAAGCTTGTAGAAAGTTTGACACGGCAAGACCGCAAGTACATAACAAGTTTGAAACAAGTTATAGCAAGCTTCGAAGTCACCATGCGACAAGCTTGCAGTGAATTTGCCTTGTCAAGCTCATTGCAAAGTAGTAGAAAAAATAGCTCCCCCCTTCTTCAAAGCCTTATCTACTGAGGGATCACCCTTTCTTATTATCGCGGAATAGGACTGTGAGATTGCCTTCCTACAGAGGGGTGACCCATTTTCCACCCTTCCCGTCAGAGGTATATTCCCTCTCTCTTAAAAGCCTTATCAACTGAGGGATCACCCTCTTTTTTTATCTTGTAACAAGACAGTGTTGGTTGACTTCCCCCTTTTTTCCTCACCCTTCTGGCCGCACATTAAGTTATTTTTAAAAGAACTTACTTTAACAATCTGTGTGGTTGTAGAGGAGACCGCGATTCGAAACAACAATCAGATGGTCTCTAGGCGGATCTGCTAACCACAATACAAGTTGGGATTCCAGCAAGAAAAGGGGAGAAAGGAGCTTTCGCTTCGTCATTGTGTCAAGTTTGCCGTGTCACATTCACTGCAAACTTGTTTAACAAGGAGATTTGTAGATTATGCTATCTTACTTTGCAGGAGGTTTGCTGCAAATTTGCCACGTCAAGCTTTCCATCTCAAGATAATATCAAGAAAAAAAAACTTGCTACAAATATGCATGCTATCTGGGAAAGAAGCGAATATGTTACAGGAAGCCTCGCTATTCCCCTAGTGAATATAATCGAAAGTGCATTTAAAACTCTCAACACTAAGCATAGTACTGCCAAAGTCCTGTCCCAAAAGATTTGAGCAGCCTTAAAATCAGGAGAGCAAAAATAGTATCGAACTCTCACTCTTCACTCTCAGATCCTCGATTTTAAAAAATGTATATGAACACCTTCATTGCCAACAAAGCCGTTACCAATCTCAGTCAAGAAGTAAAACACAACTTAGCTGAAATTGGCTAACTTACAACATTACCTCAAACGGAGGAAGCCAGAACAACTCCAGAGCCTATTCGGTTCTCATATGACGAGGCAGTTGCCAAGAGTGGTCCGGTGGAGCTTAAAGGTTCGTTTTCGAATGAACTGAGTCTTTACCCAGCCATTACTACCCAGACAGAGTGATCCTTTAGTTTTTGGGGAGCAGAATTAAATTTTTTTTGCCCGGTTTGCCATTCATATCCAAAAAATATTTACCTTCAGTCGGAAGTTCTGTGACTTCCGAAAGATTGGTCTCATTTTTGAATGGTGCTGTTTCCGATGACAGCTGTTGATTCGCGGATCAACATATTGCTGAAAGAGTCTTTTTGAACCGATTAGATAACTATTGGCCAATGAATTGATTTCCTGTAAAAATAATATAAATAAAAAAATTCTACAAACAAAGTTTGCTTCTTTAAAAAAATAAGAAAACAAAAACTGGTTATTGTGAGCGATTATAACCGCCAAGTTAAATCAGAGGTGAAATAAACCGGAATAACCAAAAACCGCTTATTTTTGCAATAGCCACCTCCCTACTACAGGGTGTAAAAGAAATGTGCAATTATTGAATTGAGACATCATTTTAACTACTAGCACCTCTCTCAGGCTGAGAATGCTTTCACGCAATTGACGCAAGGAAAATTTCAAAAGTTCTGGAACTTATCAGAGTCTTTTCTTCTCTCAAGATTCATACATAACATAACACCACAGCATACCACCGAACTCGAAGCCTAAACGGCTCCCTGTCGGTTGGATGAGTATGTTTGAAACTTTATTGAAAAGCAAAAGCAAAAAAAATACATCATTAGATATAAAAACACTTGAAAGGGAACATAATTATACATGATCAAAGAAGAATAAAATAAAAAACACATAGAGGATTGCAATCCGAGTGTAATATAAAATATTTACAAGAGGAGTTATCATATTTGTTTGCAGTAAAAGGGTTGAATGTTTCCTTTAGTTACATTTTTCATACAGTTGCAGCTCCATGATTCGGGGCTGATAGTGAAGGGTCATTTGTGAGTCTTGAGTGATTTTGCTCTTTACATTAAAGGATTTAGGAGCTTGGGGGCTAGACTCGCTGTCGCTCCAGATGTTGACTTCTTCGTTTGCAGTGTTGGCCCACTCGATGGCTACTTTGAGGGCTAGAATTTCTGCTTGGAACACAAGATTGCCTGGACTGAGATTGCCCTTCCAGGTTTTAGTGATGTCTTCGTTTGCAATGGCACAGAAAGCACTGCCCGTTTGATAGTTTATCTTTGAGCCATCTGTGTATACTTCAGTTGGCGTTCTATTGGATTGGTCCCCCATGTGAGATTCTATCTTCGAGGCTAAAAAGTGCAAAGTGTATTGTTGATGGTGGTGATGGCTGCTCATAGCTTTCATGGTCAAAGTGGATACCTTCGTAATCGTAATTTCTACCCAGGCAGCCTACCCTTACCAGTGTTGATTGCATTTTGACTTTAATGTGAAGAGGCATTAGACCTTCTATGACCTGTTGAGCCGCCGTTGGGGTGGTGTTGCACGCTCCTGTGATATTGAGCAGAAATTTTCTTTGGATAGAAGACAGGAGTTTCTGTTGTCTGGCAGTAATGTTGTGGGCCCTCAAGATTCATACAAAAATATTGCGTTGAGCAGGCATATATTTAGAAAATTTCGCTCTAACAGACTGGCTTCAACCAGGTTTGTCTTATTAAACTTCGTTTCATGCCAACCTGCTCTCCTGAATGCATAAAAAGTGGGGGTTCGTTATTCTTATGTCTTCTAAAATATCTGTTTAATTAGTTCTGAATCATCTAGAATAAAGCGTTTTATTTCCTTTGTCATTTGAAAATTTTAAAAATGTGCATAAAGTTACATTTAACAATAATATCTACTAGAATTGTACGTAAACAAAAGCTTAAGAGCTTTAAAGAAGAAGAAATCCTACGAATAAGAAGAACGAAAATCCTACGAGTTATCGCTGGGGTTGAAAAAAATTCCTTCCTTAAACCAGAAGAACCGAAACCTTAAATTCCGTAAGGGATATCAAAATGCCGTTTCACATCCCCTGGAATGCAGTAAACTATATCACCTAATACTCCTGAAAGTTCTCTCCACAGCAAAGCAGCAAAAGTTCCAGGCCACTAGATCCAGACGGACTTTTGTCCCCCTCTCCCTCTCCTGTCTTCATTTCGACAGAACACAGCCCCATGCCCCCCGTGCCTGATGCCATTACAGTAACCTAACCGGTTGGATGGACATGGGACTCTTCATTTCGACGGCAATCAATGATCTCTACAATTCCAGGACTGAATTCATCTAGCACCGACAACGCATCCTTAGAGGGATTAGGCTCCATTTGGGAACCAGAGCTGCCAAAAACTACCCTATCCACCAGATACTTAGCTAGACCAATTAGGAAAAACCAGCCTAATAAATCTCGGAAGGAAATTCAAGGCATAATAAATAAGCCAAACATCGTGCTTGTTATTGAATTAAAAGTAAACATTTTGTCCAACGATGTATTTAGAGCACCCTTTGCATAAATGTTCAGAATTTATAAATACAAATGTTCCTAAGAAAATTGAATTTTTAAAGGAACATCATTTAGACAAAAACTGTGTTTCAAGATTCATAACGCACAGTATAAATCAACTTTGGCAGAGAAATAACTTTCCACACACAAAGAGCCGGTCTTAATTCATATTGAAGAAGATGGAGAAAGTAATACCAAAAGTAATTTTAAAAAAACCGCCTCAATATTAATTTTACTTAATGGAATTGCCATCTCATTTCATTTGCCACATTAATTTATATGAACATTTATAAAATTATGTACACAATCGTAAAATAGAAATTACTCGGAATCATTTACTACTACGACTCTTCTTCCCATGGAGAAGATATGTGCTCGTTCCTCGTGTATACGAGCATTTTGGCATCGCTCTCTCATCCTCGGCAATAGTAAGTCCTCTAATGTCAAGGTCGTCTTCATCCACCCAATCTGCAAACTTCACATTTTCGATTAAAGCAATTACAGTCATGACTTATTGTTGTCTGAGCGCAGCTATACGAACGGTCTGACTCCGCCAACTTCTGGTCGACACTTTCCAGTGATTGTATGCACACCAATTATGCGTTTATTCAACATGACATTTGATGCAAAATACAAATCGCAATGCTTGCAAACACGGGTAGGAAGCACACTGTGCGCTGAAGGACAGTAGAGGTCTTATGGCAAAACTTTGTAACTACTCCCCACTCATCGGGGAAGAAGATCATCTGCTTTCAAAATTTGTGCAGAAAAGAGTGATGGAAATTTATAATTTTCTGAGTCAGCTCGATTTATCGGTGCTTTAAGACCTTCCATTGCCTGATACACTGGAATTGGCGTTGGCAAAAACCTTGATGGCTCAATATTGTAGAATGAACTCTGTATTTTTTGGAAGCAATTCACATCAAAACATTTGACTATTTGGGTGAGATACTGGCTTGTACGTATGTGTGTATAAAACCGTTTATCAACCACCTCGACCAAACTCTCCTGGATTAGCTACGAGTTTTCAGCAGAAATGCACTCGGCTTTTAGTAGGGTAGTTTTCTAAAACAACAAAAGACCATACTTCTGCCAAACACTTCCGGGATATTCAAAATTCTTTTCTCCCAACTTCGGATTGATTGTGTTCCCCTGATCATCAAGATGACTCCCGTATCGTTCATGAGGCAAAATGAGTCCGGACAACTCTTTACTTAAAGGGGGCAGTTTTTCTTTCTATCCTATTAAAGGCACTTCGCCCAAGGACATTAGCTGCAATAAATAGTGCAGGAAGATTGTTCTGGCTGAAATGATGCACTCCAACTTGAATAGTTTTCTGATATCTTGGATTTTCATCGGGATCTTCATCAACCACAAAAACAACTACACGTTTGACAGCATTATCGAATTTCGTTATTTTATCAAATTCTGGTAATTCCAGAAGTCTTTCAAAATCTAATACATGGGAAGAAGCACTTGATGTTGTGTGTTTCCCTGAACGAATAGCTACATACTGAGGTCTGGAATATCCAACAGCTTCTATTCGGCCAACCCAGGTAGCACAGAAATATTATATAATGTTTACGCAATGTTATACAATATTATGAACACCGAATACTGTAATAAAGTATTGTATTGTATGTATCAGTATTTCCGAGATACTAAATTTTCACAAATAATATAAAAACAATGTTTATTTATAAAAATCTTCATTTTAACTCTGGATATCATTCGATTAGAGGTTTTATTACAAAAACACCACTGGATCAATTATTCTTTAAGATGCTGAATATTATATCATACTATACAATACAATGCACATGATATTTTGATTTTTACATTAATCAGCATTGAT
>BGPR01008009.1:24341-56591 GCA_013235015.1 Araneus ventricosus | reverse complement strand
TTACATTAATCAGCATTGATCAATATTTTAAGGTGAAGTTATTCTTACGTTCGACAGATGGCAGCACAAAAATATCGTAACACTATATTAATCAACGTTGAATCTTATTTTGAGGTGAAGTTATTCTTATGGTCTCCAGATGGCAGCATGGTAATACAATAACACTATATTAATCAGTATCCTGAAAAGTATTTAAAAAATGTTCATTTGAATAATAATGTTTACATAGTCATTTTGTTTTACTGTACATAAAAGGCGGGCAGGATTCAACTAATGAAGTTAACCATAAAACAGGTCTCACATAAGGATTATCTATGAAAAAAATTAGCGTTATTCTCATTGTAAAAATATGCACGTGATTTTTTGTTGCGAATCTTGTATTTGATTTTCAATCAATACTGTTATTATAAATGTTCAAGGCGTCTCGTAATACATTGAAAGAGGAATAAATAAATTTCAAAATTATTTGAAAACCTTTCAAACATATTATTATAATTACTTTTAAACCTTGTTGCCTTTTAATTTATTATATTAACAAACTTAGATATAAGAGCTAAAATTGCTTCCTCTTTGACTTCTAATTTCATTTTGAACTCGAAATTGTAACGATAAAAGATAATTTAATAAAGAAAACTATTCAGATTAATTGTTAATGAACATGAAATTTCGTAGAGATCCGAACTTTGTAACTACATTTTATTATCATCATTTATGCTAGCTGATGTAAGTCTCGCTGGTCTAGGGGTACGGCTTCGGGTTGGGATACAGAAGGTCCCGGGTTCAAAGCTTGCTGTAAGTAGATGTGTTCAAAAAATAACGAAGTGTTACCTGAAAGTTCGGAATTAAGTGATTAATATTCTTCCATGCTTCTAAAATGTATTTTTAAAATATTCACTATAATGTTATATTATATAATATTATTCAGTATAGTACAATATTATTTAATATGGTTTAATATTATACAGTATTATATGACATTAAACAATAAAATATAATATTATTCAGTATAGTACAATACTATCCAATATGGTATAATATTATACAGTATTATATGACATTATCCAATATTATGAAAAAAACATTGTACAGTATTGAAAAAGTCTTATGTTTTACATTGTTTCAATATTGGGAAAAATATTGTACAATATTACTTTCTCGAATTTTATGATATAAGACAATATCTTGTGCTACGTGTTAAGTCCATCTTTTTGGATATCTATTCCAGCATAAACCGATGGGGTCAGTTTATGTCTCACTGCAACGACCCAATTATGGTCTAGAAGTGAAACTTTGTATTCCACATGCATAATCAAAGGGGACTGTTTGTTAGCTGCGGTTAAGCCAATTGGCATTCTTGCCTTGTCGTCCTGGCTAATAAAACAAACGTCTAATGGTCCAAGAAATGATGAAAGTTCCTCTAATCGTTTAATGCTCTTCACACAGAACTGTCCATCTATGTGCTTGAGGTGGGAATCATTCTGAGCAGGAATTAATTTGACAGGTGCTGTAACGACATGTCATTTTCCTTCAAGAGTCGAGTTCCTTTTCGGCAAAAGGCGAAGATATACTCCACTTCTTGATACTGAAAATCCATCCAGTTTTAGATGGGCAGTCAGTTCATCCAACGTTTTTATACCGCGATAGACGTCACTATGTCTGTTTTCATCTGCAGCTGACCAATGAATTGCATTATCAACAATTGTTTTAAACAAATCTGGGTGATCTGCTTCCAATCTCGGCCTGCCACACTTCTCTCGAATTTTCAAGGCTTCCCTTACATGTGGATGGGCTTCACACAGCTCAGCTAATTTTTTCTTCTCTGCTCTTTTTCTGTCTCTTCTGGTCATAAATTTTCTTCTTCCGTTCTGCTTCCACTTTCCGTTGCTTCGCTTCAGATCATTTTTTAATAAAAAAATTTTCAGAAACTTAAAAAATAAATGTTCGGATTATCCGAAATTTCGGATTCCCTAGGTTCCTCTGTATTTCCAAAATGTTGTTCGATATTCTGAATTCTACCAAGTATCGTAAAAATGTCGTAGCAATATTGTTTATCGTTTCTTTTCTTCTGTCGTATAGCAATTTCTTTTTCTTTTTAATCATTGTCTGACTAGAGCTCTGTGCCACTGCCTTCGCCTCGAAACTTTGGCAAGAAAATATTCGAGTATAATTCTGTAAGCAGCATAGTCTTTCCTCAACTCTTGATGTCCACAATATAAACAAACAAGGTTTGACAATTTAAATTCAGTTAAGTTTTCTGAATGTGAAAGTATTATTTACTAATTGGAATATTATTAATATTAAACATAAATTCCGCGAAGTAATTATTTTTATTTTTTTGCAAAAAATAAAATCTATTTGCAATATTTTATTGTGAAAGGCGCATAGTTTTCATAGTGAAGCACAGATAGTTCTTATTTGGTTAATTCTTCAGAAATGGATTTGGAAAATTGGTAAAAACTTGCCTGAAATAATTTTTGATTTTTTTTATTACAACTTATTTCAAATAATGTTAGTAAAGATATCCGTTTATGTATTTTAATACTTCTGTTTCGTTTATAGCGTTTTGGAGCTCATCACCAAAAACCCAAATGGTGTAACTAATAAAATGTTACAAGCTGCAAATCCTACTACTGGAGTTGCTCAACTTGTGGAAGTAATCAATAAATTGACAGCTGCTGTAAGAATAATATTTTATAAAATCTGTTATTTAGCATAAACTGTCTTATTTTCATTTTTCTATACATTTCAAAAGGATTTTTTTGTTATATTTTTTTGCATTTTTAGTTGGTTATAGCATTTTCTAAGGACTATATAAAAAATATCTATCTATATTTTATGTACCTGCCAGTTCATAACTAAGCAGTATTGTGAATTTTATTTCTTAACCCATTAATGTTTAGCGTAGCATCCTGTTTTAGGGACACTTCAAAAAATGCATCATAAACACACAGGAATTATTTTGGTAGACTTAAGAACACTGTGTGATCTCTCGCCAAACTTGGCAACTTCACGCCAAACTGCCGGTCCAGAACAACAGACATGAATACCAGAATTGGCAAGGAATTCAACTTTGGCAACCACACTGTGTTCTTAAGTCCAGCCAACAAAGTCCTGTTAATGTTAAAAAAGCTATCAAAATCTAAAATTATTGACATTCTAAAAAGAAAACATTCTTACAATTATAGTTACTGATATATTTGTTAAATGCATGAAAATTAATTGATAAATAATTGAAAAAAACTTACCCTTTTCTTCTTCCCATTGCAAAAAGCTGCTTTTTGAGTCTGACTTGAAAATAAAAAGACTGCATTATCAACCAAAAACTTGGTATGTGCTGCCATTAATTGAATATAAAAGAAACAAATTCTTCAAAATACTTTTTTGTAAAATATATTTTGAAAAAATAACTAGAGACCGCACCGTGTCTTATGTCTTACCACTTAGTCTAAATAGGGACACTAGACTTAGGAGGGCAATAAAACTTGAATTTTTCAGGCTGAACTCTTTTATTAGTAATTTTCAAGTTGATTTCATGACATGTAATATTAGTATGCAAAATATTATTGAAAAAAATGTGACTTGGAACATTCTTTGCTAAATTTTTTTTTAATTGCAGAATTCAATTTCAAAAATCTTTTATGGGGTGCAGAAATTAACTCAAATGATAGCAAGTATTCATGTCAAATTTTGCAACATTATGAAAATTTATAAGCAATTGATAGTTAACTATTAAAAAATTGTTTTTGAAATTGAAGCAAATAATAAAATTCATAAACATGGAGATTAAAATAACATTTTTTCAAATTGAGAGTAAAATGGGATTAATTAAATATCAAGCAGAATTTGGCAGCAAGCCAAGACAGAACATAGTTTGTTAAAGAAACCGAATATGCAATTTGAATGCCTTTTTTTCAACCAATTGAAACCAAAATTGGACACGGTTCTACAATTAAAATAAGATGATCACACACAAAATTTCATGTATCTAAGTGTTTGTGTTAATGAGTTGTCATGTTTGCAAGTATGACCCTTCGATGGATTTGGCCCAAAATTTGATATGGACCTACATTCCTGATGATAAAACTGTGTACGAAATTTTATCTCTCTAGCTTTTTGAGTTATTGTGTTCACATGAACAGGGACAGATTGACAGGTAGACTTCCATTGACGGATGATGTTCAAAATTTTATCGAAACCTACAAATTAGATGTAAAGACCACATACCAAATTTCATCCCTGTAGCTCTAATAGTTTTCAAGTTATCGTGTTCATAGACAGACAGACATAATTCCAAAATTGTGTTTTTCGTACTCAGGGGGTCTAAGACGTGGAAATTCATAAAAATCTTGAGTTCGAATTTTTTGACGATTACAATACTTTCTCTTTGTTTACTTCATATACAAGAAAGTAAAAAATGACAAAGAATTAAAATGTGGGTCACAAATATTTTCACAGGTTGTACTGCTTCCATATTCTTTGGTGTTTGTGAGCTAAAATAATTTGGAAAATCACCTGGTCTTAAAACATGTCATTGAAATTGTTTGAGTTACTACTTTAGATAGAACTTCGTTTATTTATTAACAATTGTTGCTATATTTTTGAATTTATGGTTATAATAACATTTGCTGGACAAAAATGGGATTGTAAACAATTTAACTACTAGGTAAATGCAACTAGAAAATGTTGACAAAGAATTGTGCTAAGTGATTTTATATTCTTACACTAAATTTTGATAAAGTTAAAAGTTACCTATTTATTTAATTTTTTTTTCAAAATTTCAATGAAATTTTATACCTAAAGGTGATTTTTTATTATTATTATTCCTTGCCCAGATTGAAAAAAATTTGCAGTGCCTTTCACTGTCTGTATTTTCACAATCCTAAATTAGTGTATTCAATCTTCATGTGCAGTCAAGACTCGTAGTTTAAGAAATTCCATGTTAATGTGTTTACCTGATAAATAAACTGTTTCAGTTTTAAAATAGTTATTGTGAGTTGATTATACTTAGTATTCAAGCTTTTTGATGACTATGCTCATTCGTTATTTCTCTCAGGATAAAATACAGATATTTCATAAAGGAAAGCAGCTGGTGTACATGTTGAAGGATCCAGAATCTGTGAAGTTAGTATTGATGTATTATTATTTTATTTGATCAATATAGAATTTTTAACTTGTTTCATTAGCAATAGGGTGTTGCGGTGGCCTAGTGGTAAGGTCGTGGCTTCAGGGTTCGAAACTCGGTTCCACTGAATATCTGGTGCACTTTAAATCTGATGTTGTGTGTTAAACGTCCTCCCACTGGGGTGATAACTTTAATAGAAATTAAAGTGTTAGGGAGTAGCACCAAGGAAAGTTTCAATTTTAAATTTGCATTATTTGAAAAAATTGGACTTCATAGATTAAAGTCTATTTCTTGTTTTCTACCTTAATATGTATCAATTAAAAAAAATGCTGTTTGGTATTATTTTTACTCATCCAGATAGAAGAATCAGATTTCTGAATGCAAAATTAAGGTAGAAAATCCTGATTAGAAAAGGGGAGAAATTAATCTGATGCATTAAAAAAGATTGAGAACAAAAATGTACAAGCAATTTTTCAGCATGGCATTATTTACATCATAAATATTTTCCTGTAACTATGCATATTCATCAAATGTTCAACATATTTTTATTTTTAAGTTTCATTCATTCTTAAGCATCCTAGAGATCTTGAAATGTAAATGGAAGTTTGAATGTAGTTTTGTTTAGTTGGATTAATGCTTTGATTTTGGACCTGCCTCATAATTTTGAGCCTCAGCTGGCAAAGCCTTTCTTAATTTCTACACCACACCAACGCAGTGGCATAACTGTGACTTGTGCCGCCTGGGGCAACCTTGCAACATGCCGCCCTTCCTCTACAAGTTGCATAGGTCGCATAAACCTCAAAATAAAAAATAAAAATCCAGGAAAAAAAACATTTTATTCATAACATAATACCCATTTGACAACCGCAATCTCTGCAGAAAGTTTGCAAAATCATGCGTCCACTAGCAGTCTTTCTTGTACGTATCTGCAATTTACAGACTAAAGGTGGAAAACATGAATTAGTTTTCTTTTTTTTATGCACACAATGATTGAGTACTAGTGCCACTGTTCCTCTTAGTTATAAAAATGTCTTCCTGAATCAAGGATTCAAAGTGTACCCCAGGGTGGACCGCCCCCCTTTTAGCTATGCCACTGCACCAATGTTAAGTCATTTGACCCTGAAAAATGTGATATGTATCACGTCTATGTTCTTGGTGTATCTGATGGAGATATGTCTCGAGCACATGCTCTTGTCCCAAAATCAAACTTGTATCTGTAGTTGGCTTGTTCTGTAGTTGAGTGAACTGAAAAAAAATTTCTCATCCGTTTTTTTTTAAATTTGGTTGTTAAGTACTCAATTTTTTGTGAAAGTGAAAAAAAAGAACTATCAATATTAGTTTATAACTTCTAGTTTCATATTTTCTCAAAAGTTTGAAACAAGTATGTGAAATGACATTAATACAGTAAAACTTCTGTAAGCCCCTCTCAACCTCAGCTTTTGTTTAGCACAGAATTTTTTGCCCATAGGCATAAGGTTAAAATTACCTCTCGGAACTACTATTCAAACCCTCTGAGTTACCAGGTTGGTTACTCATTCAACTTCAGTTTGATTTATTCCTTTTGTTTTTCTCACCTTGGATCTTTTTCTAAGATTTTTTTTGTTATTTCTTCAAAAAGAACAGAGGAAATCAGATTGAAATCATCAAATTAATCATTCCTTAACCAGTGTGAAGAGAAAAGTTAACTTCGGCCTCTGTGGGGTTTGGTATGCAAGAGTTCATTTGTACCTTTCAGCCGTTGACTTGGACTCTGGTAAAGAATCTGCTGATATGGGTTAAGACCGTCAGCAAATGAAACTTTCAGCTTAACAGGCTTGGAAAAAATAGATGATATTATTGCTCATTCCTCAACAACTACCAACAAGCAGATTAAGGGTTTATATTTTTCCAATAAAAGAAAACAAAATTGAGAAAAAAAGTTAGCTCCAAAAGGAGCTGAAAGATCCAAGCAAATACAAATTGTATCTTTTCTTTAAAAAAAAAAGTTAGAAATTTTCTAATAAAGTACTTTTTCTTCAGATGATTTTTAAAATTTGTTTTATCAGAAAAGAAAAAACAAATTAGAACTTGTTTAAATACATATTTTGTATTTCCAAACCTGAGCAGCCAATTTTCCTTAGAATGGGGAACGGCAGCTGCAAAGAGGCTTCATTATAGGTAATTTTAGTTCCTAATCATCACCATAATCTTCACATATCAGCTGGTCAATGCATAGACATAGCATAAGGTTATTTAGCTCTAAAAATATCAACATCATTTATTTTCTTTGTTTATGGTAACACATTGCAAAACCAAGTTTCAAAGCTTGAATATTATTTTTTAGTTAAGCAGAAGGAGTGGCATCCCAGAAACTTTCTTGCATAGGAATAACGTGTGTGTGGGCGGGGGAAATACACCTCGCCAAAAACGTGTAGTATTCCTAAAGGTGGGGAAAACGATCATTCCAGCTTTTGCATCTTTTTTTTTTTGCGTAGAATGGAGAAAAAACCGAATAGGCAATTTCAATGCCTTTTTGTAACTGATTTAAATGAAAATTGGAGACAAATCTACAATTAGGATTTCAAGACTACATACAAAATTCCATTTATCTAAGTCATTTCTTTTAGATGATTTTGTCTTCAGAAGTATGCAATTATACAGACCAACAGACAGTCAAGCCGTTGACGGATTTAACCCAAAATTTTATAAGGACCTACATTCCTGATGATAAAACTGTGTACTAAATTTTATCTATCTAGCTATTCAAGTTTTTGAGTTATAGTGTTCATTTGAATGCGGACAGACAGACTTCCCGTTGACGGATTTTGTCCAAAATTTTATCGAAACCTACAAATTAGGTGTAAAGATCACATACCAAATTTTCATCCCCATAGCTCTAATAGTTTTCGAGTTATTGTGTTCACAGACAGATATAATTCCAAACTTGTGTTTTTCGGACTCATGGAGGTCTAAAATGTGGAGATTCGTCAAAATTTCGAGTTCGGATTTTTTGATGATTACAATGCTTTCTCTTTGTACACGAGAAAGTAAAAATGAATCGCAAAAATTAACAGACCTTCAAGAAGAACGCAAGATATTAAATTGCATCTTCATGTTTTTTAAACTTTTTTCTTTTGCATTTTATCTTTCTTCTCACCAGATGGTACTTAGAAGTCTGATTTATAAGAGAATTCAGGCATTATTGACCTAGACAATAGTGCCATTCTGATGAGATTTCATAGGTTTTCATTACCAGATTATAGTTATAGATCAATGAACACTTTATATCTTTAATTGCATAAGATCATCACTCACTCAGAAGGGAAAAGTTGACAGTTGTTACAAAAAATGAACTAATGACGGGTGCTTCGGCACTGTGGATGAGCTGCCACTGTTGGGAAATCATACCACAGTGAGAAATATGCTTACTCATAATTTTTTCATTTGTGGAAATCAGCTTACTTAAGATATTTTATAAGAATTTCTGATGTGATGTTTTCCTGAAAGTTTATTAAATGAAAGCATTCAAATATTTTATAAGGTATGTTCAAGTGAAACATAGACTGAAGTCTGAAAAATTAGAGATATTTTATTGGAAAATGAACATTTCAGCAATCGAGAAGCATAGTAACGAGGCTTCGAGAGAGCCTGCAGAACTCACATTATTCAAGCAAATGTCCCAATGTGGTACAAGTTTTTCAATACCTTTCGTGAAGAAGTACAGAGGCTGATGTGCAACCACTCTTCCACAGCATCGTGCACCACTCGATTGCAAGTAGGAGCTTCTTTAAATAAACACTTTGTAATCACGAGGCAATAGATCTGGACTGTAAGACAGGTGATCTACCGGCGCACCACCTCAACGCAGTGCTTCCACATGTGCGACTTGCATTCGATGACAAATTTTGCTTGCCATCACTCCTTCTTTGCACAAAAATTGAATAAAGCCATGCTTTACTTGCTTGGACGTGTCCATCACACACTTGTGGTGTTACAAATGATTGCTGTATGTAGCAGAGTTGTGTCTAGAAATTCACATGTACTGTGTAGTTTTGTCACATCATCACCTTTCCTACACTACTCTCCTTTGGTCACATGTTACAAATATTACCAGTGTTATAGCCTTTTGCTATGTGTCACTTAAACAACCTTTATATGTTTGTTTTATGAAATTTATTTTTATTTCAATGCGGTGGTGTAGTCTCAGAATAAGTAGTGCTGGAATGCTCCAACCTGGATGACAAAAATTTTGCTGTTTTAAGGATGTTTTGACAATTTTTTCTTTTTATTTCTCATGAAAAAATGCAGTGCCAGAACAGTATTCTGGTGGGTTCCGACTCCACTGCATCCTTGTTACTATGTTTGTATAATGAATTTCCTATCAAGCCTGAAAAAAAATATACTTGTGTCAGAACATAGTTATCAATTAATAATTTGAAAAGTGTTTTTGAATTCAGTATTGATTTTACTATTTAAATTATGTGCTTCTACTTTCAGAAGTGCTTTTATATGTTTAATATTTCATTTACATATTTTAATTGCAGACACTGTAAAGGAGCTGACGCTGAAGAAAAACTTATTTATCAACTAATCGAGAAAGCTGGAAATAAAGGTAAAATATTTATAGTATCGCAATACAATTTGTTAAAGTAAAACTGTGGTGATAGTGAGTAAAGGAGAAAAATGAGCGATATTACCCTATCACTAGAAATAAAATTTAAAAAAAAAAATTAGCCACAAGGCTAAAGCAAATTCTGCTTGGAAAAATCCCCCCACACATGATTGGTATGCCGGGAACCGTCCGGGTCTGTCTCTACAGTCCGTAGGCACAAGATCCTCTCAGACTGCATTGGCCAGGTTGCGTAGTGGATACATTAAAAGCTTAAAATTTATCAATAAGGGACAGACTTCTTCTTGCCCTTGTTCCTGTCCTGCTTCTCCTGCCCATATCATTGGCGCCTCTGCAAGGCAGCTGTGGAGTGGGGAGGGCAAAGGACTTGTGGAGTTGTTAGAGTGACATGGTGTCATGCACCTGGTCTAATCTTGGGCCAGGGGGACATGAAACAACAACAACAATGAAACAACAAACATAAAATTTAGCTGCATAAATGTTATTGAAAGAACTATCTTAATTTAAATCACATGGACAATTGTAAATAATCTTATGACATTTATTGTAATATTATTGTGAAGTTATATTTTCTATAATTGAAGACAACTCAAACTGACTATGCAAAAAATATCTATAATGTATAATTATGCTCAGTCAAGAAGTCCTGAATATATTTAAATACAAATGACATATGAATGAAATTTAGTTCTAAATGCTCACAAACAGTTTTTTGTCTATTAAAAGTCAATTTCTAAATTGAAAATTATTGAATTTCATGGAACTATCTCAATAACCCTAATACATATAGAAACATGCATTATATCATTAACTTGCGGTGTGGAGGGTTGCAGTTTTCTGCAGTCTATTGGCTTGAGTTGTCATTGAGTCGAGTTATCCAATGTAAAAATTCTTGGTTATAAAATGCACTTACTATATGTATTAATATTTCTCCTGGAAACTTGTTTAGATTTCTTTTATTTTAATATGAGCTGGATTTTAAATGTACATTCTGAACATCTTGATTTTGAATATTCTGATAAAGGAGTCTTTTTTTCATTGCCTTTATTAGAAGAAAGCTTTTTTGATGCTTCTATTAGAAGAAAGTACTTCTTTAATTGTCTCTATTATGGAGCCAACCAGTACAAGATCATTATTTATTTACTATTGAGGCATTAATTATTTTTTGGATATGTGAAGATAAAAATTTAAGGATTGTTAAAGTAATATATATATATATATATATATGAATATCGAATTTATGAAATAAGTATTAACAAATGACTTATGGACTTGTTTCAAAAGTTGCTTTGCATTATTTGACAGAAAATTTTGAATTGCTGAATTCAAATGTAATTTAATGTAGTTTTTCAATGCCATCTCATAAGACTCATTTCATAACTAGGCAAAAATTAGGATGTTTTTGCTTTTTCTGTCAGTTTATTTTTAAGAAATTTATATTGTTAGCACTTATGAATTAAAAATATGTACTGTTTCACATGGAAATTGCCTCATACCTGTGTTTGACAGGAATTAAATACATATTTCATTATTCAAAGAATTTATTAAAAGGAACTTTCTTTAATAAGAAAAAGTTTTCTGTTGGGATAATCATATTAATTTATTTATGTGTGAAAGTGCATTCATGTCAGCTGAGAAACAAGTAGTGCTAAGAAAAGTATTTCTCTAGGATTAAAATACATATCTCAAAAAAAAAAAAATCTTTTGACTTTACTTAAAATTCTTAATTTCTATGCTATTTGTTTCCATTCAACTTTCTGTATTTCATATGTGTTTAATAACCATTATTTAGTGTCTGTTCATTCTAGTTTTGTTAAAAATTTATTTTTAGAAAGGTGTTTAAATGACTATTTTGCTGACACAATCTTCTCAGCCACCCTTCTGCCACTGCCAATCAACCTATTAGCACTTATTCAAAATTGCATATTAAATTACATACACATGATTATTATATATTGAAGCACATGCAATACCATATAAATTTTTCCTTGAATAAATGAAAATTTTCATTTGTTTAAATGATTGTAACTATTTATTATTTTCTTATAATGATCTTTGGCACAGCTTCGATATATGGCATCGCTGGCGAGATTTTGTAATATTCTCAACTTTTTGGTTAAAGTAAAGTTTAAGATATGGAAATTCTTGTTTTTTGGAATTTTAAAAAAAAAATCTAGATTCCTAACATTCAATGAAAAAGCGAAGCTACGAGATTCATGCTTTGATGAAAGCGAAGCTTGTGATGTTTTTTAAGTTTCAAAAATTTGCCCAGAACGTGTATGCAAGAGAACACTATAATGTTCAACAAAATAGTCACTTTGTTTGTTTAGGCAACACAACTGATGCCATGTTTGTTTATGCAGAAAAAGTCGACAAAGTAACAAAATATCGCCAGCGATACCATATATCGAAGCTGTTTCTGATCTTTATCTAATTTAGTTTGTTTTTTTTTAATTGACGCCATAGATTTGTTTGAATGAATGATTTATGACAAAATAAATACCTAGAAATTAAGTATGCATTATACCATAAGTGTTTTGTTCAAGACAATATAAAAGCAAAAAGGGCAAACAAATAATAGTACAGTTGGCGAATTAGAAGCATCCAAGAAAAGAAAATGAATTCAGTTGGCCTATGTCAACCTTAGCTGCATTGACTCCAGCTTTTTCAGCAAAAATTTTAACAGTTGTAAAGTCACTTTCTATCCCATAATACATCACTTTTAACTGTAGGGGAGAGTGTTGTTGCTTTGACCGATTGTATTTCTAACCACCTAAGTCTGTGCTAGCAACTGGTGACAAAATTTGGAATTTTGTGTGTTTAGTACAAATATTATCCACCAAGTGCTTAATTTAGCGTGTTGCTCTTGGAAAGAAATGCTTTCTGTGTTGAATAAAAATATTTGTCTGATTTCATCACTAAAAAGTAAGTATTACAAACTTTGCTTTTTGCCTCATAATGTTTTTTATGGTTAATAAGAAATGATATTATTGTATCCATACTAAAGACAGACAAATAATTTTATTTTGTGCATACTTTTGTTTTTCTATTTCTAACCAAAAATGAGTTATAGTGGTTTAAACTGAACCATGTTGCACCTTTGACCAACCTGGTGTGTTGTTCCTTTGACCAGGTCAGAGGTACAATACTTCTTATATAGTGGAAACTAGGGATAGGGAAACTAATAAAGATGTTCATTGTAGCATAATGAAATATATTTTCTATTGAACGAACCTTTTAAAAACTATATAATATTATGTATAAAACTATTTAACATTATCTAACTAAATAATATTATGTATAAACTATAATAAAGCAATCTATTGTTTTGTATGAAACTATTTAATATTATGTATAAAAAGTATTTAATCCATTTTTTGTTTTATGTGCTTAAAAGTCATTTTCTCATTTAGGTTTGTTTTCATAATAAGTCCAGGTCAAAGTTACAACAGCCCCTGGTCAGAGATACAACACTATGTTGTACTTTTGACTACAGAATAAGGTGTGTTTTTTTTTTAAATTAAAAATGTTAAAATCAAAAATTTTTGTTTCTAAAAATATGTAACAAATGCAAAACTAAGCGGTCTAAAGGCCAGCATTCACAACATAATAGTGAGCTTACAAATGAAGCTAATAAAAAATTAATACTTAAAATCGGTCAGAAGTACAACACCCTCCCCTACTTTAAATGATTTTTTATGCTTTTCAGTTCTGTTTCCTTTGCAGATTTATCTCTTGTATTTTCTTTTTATTTATTTATTTTATTACTGACAATAATCTAGCTTTGAATGTGGAAAAGTAAGCACAGGTTATGAAAAAGCAAAACGTTAAAATAATTGCAGGGGCAATAACAAGCCACCTCTGAAATGCATGCATATTAAGCACCAGTGAATTTTAATTAAAGAAATTAATACATTTTTAGTTTGTTCATTTATAGTTTTACAAATTTGGAAACTGAAAATGAATGTTTAATTTTCAGGGATATGGATAAGAGATCTTCGATATGCCAGTAATATTCCTCAGACCCAAGTTAATAAAATTCTAAAGAGCTTAGAAAGTAAAAAGTTGATAAAATCAGTTACATCTGTTGCAGTAAGTTTGCAATCTTTTCTTTGGCTGTAATAGGATTTTGTTTTATCATATGTTTTATAGCTTAATAATGATACTTCAGGTGTATAATTTTATGGATAATAAGTTTATTCTAATTTTTAGTGTGTATTTGATTTCAGGGAGTTTTATTAAATGCAAAGTGAATCATTTGTTTTTCGTAAATTCAAAATATAATGTTTAATATTTGTGCTATCTTCCAGTGGTTAAAGTAAAGTTTACGGTGCAAAGCCCTTTCTCTCCACTTTAGCTCGCCAATTCCTTGCCGCCAAGCAGAAGATGGATTGGCAACATCAGAACATTTGTTTTGGTTGTGCAGGAATGTTCCTATTCGTGTCTTGTTTGCGCAGGAATCATTATATTTTTATTTCGCTCTTTAACATTGCAATTTTATTGGTCAGGTATGTGCTATCTATGATTTCATTGGTCGATTTCTTCGAATTTGAAAAAAACTTCATTTGAAATATATCGTTTGGAATTGAAATGCTCCTTTTTGGAATTTTTTTTTAAAAACCTAAATTCATAACATTCAGTGAAAAAGTGAAGCCACTATTTTCCCGCTTTGCTGAAAGCGAAGCCACTGATGTTTTTTTAGTTTAAAAAATTTGCCCAGAATAAACTTGTAATGCCACAGGCATTGCATGCAGAAATTCTCTTTTTTGGAATTTAAAAAAAACCCTAGATTCCTAACATTCAATGGAAAAACAAAGCTATTATTTTTCTGCTTTGCTAAAAGCAAAGCCGATTATGCTTTTTTTGTTGTTTTGTTTAAAAAATTTGCCCAGAAACCAATGAGATGCTGCGGGCATTGTGCCCGCAAGGCAACAATAAAATGCTCACTGCATACCCAAAACAAATGTTCTTACATCGCCAAGTCATCTTGCTCTTGGCGACAAAAGTTGGCGATCCTAAGTGGAGAGGAATGGCTGTGCACCGTAAACTTAATTTTTACCCTTCTAGTCATTTCATAAGAAGTGTGACCTGTCAAAACATGTTATCAAATTTGCATGAAAGTTTACCATCCAAATTTACTTAGAATTGTTTTCTGATTGAATTGAAATCTGGTCTGCAGTTTGATGACTTAAAATTTTATTTTTCAATCCAACAAGTGCAATAATGCAGGTTACTACAAAGTTAGTCTTCACACAAAAGCTGCCTCTCTCTATGGCTGGATTATCAAATAGGCAACTGTCTAAGGGCTCTCACAACTTTTTTTGTGGGGGGGGGGGGGGGACTCTATATTTTAAACATATTTTTAGGGTAATTTAACTGTTTGTTTTGTTTATTTGACAGTTTCCATGACCAATGCATAACTAATTCACAGTGAGTAATTTTTATAAATAAAATGATAATTATAATTTTAATAAATAATAAAGTAAAAGTGGCCTTGAGAAGGTTGACTTGAAGCAGTAATAGATTTGCAAATTAAAAATTGCTAGACACTAGGTAAAATACACACACATGAACACACATAATGAACACAAAGTACTGATGTATTAAAATAAACAAAACCATTCGGAAATAACAGCAATTTTTAAGGTTTTTTTTAATTGACTTCAAATTAACCAAAATTAATTCAAATCATTTTAACATTTTTTAATACAAAATTCAAGATACCAGTGAAAAAATTGGAATTGCTGATGAATTCTTAGAAATCCAATATAGTTCTATTAACCTTTGTTTTAATGATTTTCCAAGTTGAAAAAATGAATAATTGTATGGAAATTTCAAAGAAAAAAATGCATTTATATTAATGAAATCAATGTAATATCTGCATGCTCATTTGCAGAAAGATAATTCATTTTCTGACTACAAAAATATAAGGTTTCAAAATAAAAAAATTACTTTATTTTTCATTAAATTATTTTCAGTTGAAATGTAATTTTTTTTCTGATTTCTGTAATTTTTCAAATTCTAACAATAAGTTTAGTATAGTTTGGTTACATTAACATCCATTTTTGAAGCAAAACAAGAGCTGTTTTGAAACAAACATTACAATTTTGAACTGTGGTCAGATGATGGGTATGACACCTTAGCTGCCCCCTCCCCCAACTTCTACACCATACCAGCAAGAGGATGTTTTACTCTCGATGTCTGATTTCACTTGCATTATGCCCATATACTTGGCAGAAATTTGGTAAAGTGGGGTTTTGAACCTGTGGCCTTTTAATACCAAAACCAAAAGATTACCACAAACTTTCTGATACAAAGGGACATAGATAAAAAATATAGAAATCTTCTACAATCCACTTTTAGATTTTCTTATTCTTTTGGCTTCAAAAGCAAAAGTGCTAATTTCTAAGAAAAAATAATTCATTATTAATGAAGTTAGTAATGGATGAAAATGGAAAAATATCCATTATTAATGAAATCATTGCATCTTCTGAAAATCCAACAGAAAGACAATTCTAATTTTTCCATAGACACTGTGTGTAACTCAAAGTTTAAAATTCATATGATAATATTATCATGCATTTTCAACATATTTGTTTAAAGTTTTTCTCTTTCTGTTATAGCCCATTGCTGCGCATAACAATTATAGCTGTCTAATTTTCCACAGAAAAGCATGCGCAAGAACTAAAAGTGTGTGCAATGGGCTAAAAATTGATGCTTAAATTCGTCTGTGGCATGATAAAACTGTTCTGAGGGTTTTTTTTTTTTTTTTGAAAATAATATACAAAAACTTTGTGTACTTATCTTTTATATTGATTGTAAGATAAATATAATAGATTCAAATTATTTATCCAGGCATCAAAGAAGAAAGTGTATATGCTCTATACTATTGAACCTGATCGATCAGTAACAGGTGGCACGTGGTACAGTGATCAGGAGTTTGAATCTGAATTTGTAGATGTTCTGAATCAGCAATGTTATCGATACTTGCAGCAGGAAGTAAGTATAGGTAACACATTTTTTTAAAGGTCTGTACCAACATTTGATATGCAGGACATGGAGTATCAGCGATGAAATTGTGTTTTCCAAATTAAAATACTATATAATAACCTGTAGATTATGAGCTTGGCATCCTCTTAAAATGGATTTTGACCAAGAAAAAAGTGATTCTCCTCTTTTTAAAAGCTAACGGCCATACCATGCTGATTGCACCGGTTCTCACCATCGCCTCTTTTTAAATGATTAGGAAAGATATATGGTTCCTTTCACCCACCCAATGGGGTTACTTTTCTGGTGTTCCCTCAGAAGTAATCAATTTGACCATTACATAGGATGAGAGTAAAACTGTTTGCCTGTTGATTAGAGAGATAGATGGATTAGTTCTATAGGTGGAGTCAATGACGAATCCAGGTGGGCTATGGGGCTACAGCCTCTCCCTGGAGCTAAACCAGAAATTTTGATTCTATTTAAAATCACTACGATTGTTTGTTTTTAATCTCCTCTTTTAAAAAAAAATAAATGAATAAATAAATAAAAAGCATGACATTTCTTCCTGGCTCGGCAGACTCGAAAATATCCCTACTTTTCTAGTCATTCCACTCATACTTGCACGTTCACTCGTCCGAAAACACTTTTTGGCTAATTATTTCATTGTGTCTTTTATTAAATTATCGAAATTATTGTAGTGTTCTTTATGATTCTTATTGTTAGGTGAGTAAAGTCTATAAAGTTAAAGTGTTTTGGTTTACATAAGCCATGTGACTTTTGACATTCTTCACGACGATATAAAATTCAGATGACCTCAGCCCCTCCCAGACCCAAGTCCTGGATTTGTAACTGGGTGGAGTTAAATCATATTCGTCTAATAGTACAATAGTTGTACCATCCTATTTGCAGAGAAAAAAAAAATCTGTTACAACATCTGTATCCCCTGTAAGGAGAAAGTTAACTTACACTCCTTCTGCCCTTTCCATTTGATTTGGAAATGATTATCTATGTTTATACTGTTAATATTTATTAGTGTGTTATCTGTTTTATACTTGATCAAACAATTTATGAGTTATAAATATTAAAATAAGTATTTATCCTTCAAATTCTCAATTACTTATTTTAAAACTTATGTAACTATAAACTTTTAAATCCTTTTTATTAATTAAATCCAGTTCTGATTTTATGATGTATGCATATATGGATTAACTAGCTTAGTAGCTTTTTTCAACTGTGTATTTATTAGCCTATGTAATTATTGAAATTGAAAAGCATTTTTATATAAAATGAATATTGAGTTGTGGATAGAAATTCCTAATTCTTCTCGAACCCTTTTCTCAGAAAGCAATTGCAGATAAACTTTCTGATCCTGTATCTAGAAGAAGAGCATCATTCAAATCGTCTAAAGAAATCTGTGATTATATTAATGGTCTCAAAGTCAGCAAAGTAAGAAAATATTTATATTGCTTTTAAACATCCGTATTAGAATTGATATTGCTTAAAAGCTTTTTTAATGATTTTAATATTATACTGTTTGAAAATATTTCAACTCCATTTTTTAGATAAAGTGTAAAGTCAGGTTATTTAATTTTGTAGAATTTTTCTATTGAAAAGCTATAATTTTTAAAAATAGTCTCAAATGTTTTCTGTTGTAAAAATATCTAGAATAAAGTGGCATAATTGAGCTGATTGTTTTCTTCTGGTTTAACTCCTTTTACTGATAAGAAAAATTTCTCATGATTTTATCTTTGTTACTATATTATTTTTATTCAGTTGATTTAAGTTGTAATATTTTCTAATTATTTATAGTTATTTCATTTAAGTTTTGATATCTTGTAAATTACTTATAATTTTCAAATGACAGAAAATTTTTCTTCAACTATAGCAAAGCAGCAGGTAGTAAAATTTAATATAAAATTTATATTATTTGTTGGAATGAACTGTAACTGATCAAAACCTTTCTTTGAACACTTTTCTTCATGTTAATTATATTAAACAAATTTATCTAAGTTATGCAAATTATGTAAGACAACTAATTTTAAGTCGATGATTTACAAAAATTTTAATATGATGGTAGTATGGGCCACACTAAAACAGGGTTCCCACGGGTCGGGGAAAAGTCAGGGAATTCAAATTAAGCCGGAAAAGTCAGGGAATTTCTCTCTCTCTCTTTCTCTCTCTTTTTTTTTTTTTTTGCTAAAACCTGGAAAAAATCCGAAGCGAAACCTAGAAAACCGATTTAGGCATCATCGTACATGCAGTGAAAGCAAGCTGACTTATGTGTATGCACGATCTTTTTGACTGTTTGTGTGGTTCAATTTTCTGTGATAGCAGCCAAACAGATTCAAGGTCAGTTTTTGCAACTTCTGATGCGTAGTTGTCTGAACGAATGAGACAGTCGCTCTTTCCTTTTGGTATGAGCTTTCTTTGCATTTTTTTAACTAAGTTATCATCAGAAGCAGACCAAGTACAACTAAACCCTATGTTTACAAGAATGTTGTTGCGAAGCATGCCGTTTTGTTCATGGTGAACTTTGCGTGGATTTTCTCTACATAAGTTATTATTTTTGTAGACTTTGAAATAATGAGCAAGATAACAATTTTTAATTTGGAATGGACAGACAAGCGTCTGAATCCTCAGTATGCGGATTGGATTGAGGTGGTCGCTATCGATCCCTTCAAATCACGCTGCAGATTCGTGTTGCAAAACTTTCAGTTTAAGTAATATGGGGCGGCAGGCTATTACTAGCCATTTAAAAAGTACAAAGCACAAAAGTGGTGTAGAAGGCAGAAATCAAGCTTTGTTGCTGAGCTGTTTGGAAAGTTAAATGAGAAAACTCGCCAAGATTGAAGAGCCCACACCATCTACATCGAAGATTACCGATTTTGCATTGAAAGAAGAATCTCTGTCAGCGGCAATAATTTGGATTATGAAGGTGATCAGTTCTCATTCATCCCACAATGGGTTTAAAGACTCTGCTGAAATTTTTCAGGCTATGTTCCCTGACAGTGCCATTGCAAAAAAAATTAGTTTGGGTAGCACGAAAATGATGTATGTTGCCACATTTGGGCTAGCCCCATATTTTCATTCATCACTTTTAAAAGAAATTGGATCATCGCATTTTGCTTTATGCTTTGATGAAGCTCTCAATAGGGTTTCACAAAAATGACTAATGGATGTGATTATTCGCTACTGGCCAGAAAATTCTAATCAAGTGTAAGTGAGATACTTGAACTCTGCTTTCCTTGGCCATTCAACTGCAGAAGATTTATATAAAAGTTTTTGCGAGAGCACCATTGAAATAAATTTGAAAAATCTTCTGCAAATTTCAGTGGATGGTCCTAATGTGAACTTAAAATTTTGGAGACATCTGCATGATTATCTAAAAGAAGAAAAAGGATTTTCATTATTGAATATAGGCCCTTGTAGTCTCCATATAATTCATGGTGCCTTCCAAAGAGGCAATAGGCTTTCTGAGTGCAAACTAAATGTACTGTTTCAGTCTCTTTATAAACTTTTTTAAAAACAGTCCAGCTAGATGTACTGACTTTATTGCTGTAACTGAAACAAATATTTTTCCTTTAAAGTTTTGCCAGATTAGATGGGTCGAGAATGTATCTGTTGCTGAAAGAGCTCTAGAAATTTTCCCCCTTGTTAAAAAGTATATTGAATCAGCTAGGAAAAGTTTGCCTGAAACAGTGACTGTTAGTGCTATAGAAGACACATGTAAAGATAAGCTAATTTTGGCTAAGATATCGTTTTTCATATCGGTGGCTGCTATTGTAGAACCCTTTTTGAGGTCTTTGCAGAGTCCATCTCCTGTGTTCCCATTTTTGTTTGATTCATTGACAGATATGTTAAAGAAGCTTATGTCAAGGTTTGTGAAAACTGAAGTAATGATGGAAGCAACCACTTTCTTTGAACTACTTAAAGTTAAAGTAGAATCTGCTAAAACACATAAAAGGAGTTGTGAGTTAGATGTAGGAATTGCTGCCTGGAGCTTTTTAATGAAAAGTGGTGCCTCTGAAGCAGAAAAGGTCAACTTCTTTAATGAATGCAAACGTTTTCTAGTTAGTATGACCTCGAAGGTAATCAAGAAAGCTCCAGTTAATTTTGCGATAGTAAGAGCAATGTCATGTTTTGATCCTCACCTTCTATCTTCTAATGGAATATTGTGTGAAAATCGTGTGGATACATTGTTGCAGATATTGCACAACAACAATATTCTTCCTGCTCTATCTGCAGATAGAGCAAAGCAGCAGTTTTTGGAATTTTCTAAGGAAGTAGCCAAAGAGTGGAAACAAGATTTTTCAAATTATTCTTATGAAAAATCTCCTTTAATTTTTTATTTTTCATAAATATCTTAATGGAAAAGAATATTTTAAAGATTTGTGGACTGTTGTAAAGATTGTTGTGATTCTTTCTCTTGGCAACGCTTCATCAGAGTCTGGATTTTCAATCAATAAAGACATTTTAGTTGAAAATATGCAAGAAAAATCTTTAGTGGCATTGCGATGCATATATGATGCCGTTAAGTCACAAAGTGGACCTTTATCTGTTAAATTAACGCCAGAAATGTTTTAGCATATCAAAATGTCCAGTTCCTGATGCCATATGGCATTGGAAGAGAAGAAAACACATGATGAAAAATATGCAAAAGCTAATGCTGAAAGAAAAAGAACATTAGCCCAAATTCAAATCTTGCAACAGAAAAGAGCAAGGCTTGCTAATGATATCCACCTTGAGCAACAAAAGACTGAAAAATGAACTCAAGAGAAAAACTAGCTGAAGCTCAGAATATAAATTACATAATGCAAGATATCACTAATTTTCCATAGTAACATAAAATATTAGATTATATGAGCTAAATTTATTTTTGGTGACCCCAATTTGCTCATTATATTTACATATTATGTATAATATAGAATTTTTGAAATCAATTAATTCACATTTGTGCAAATCTCTTTTTGTTTGTGTATGTATTATAATTTTATCTCATTGGAGTGCAACAAATTTAATAAAATTAATTATAGTATCTGTTAGTTTCCTTCTTTAGTTGAGTATTGGTTACTTGTTTAGTAAAATCTAGGTGTCTGAAAAAGTATTTAATTCATTTTGATTAATCATCACTAGTACAATATATATTATATAGGTCTTATAATTTTTCTGTTATCTATTTTTTTAAAATATATTACTACATATGTGCAATCAATGATTTTAATTTAGTCTGGTTTTTAAGGCAGTCTTGTGTTTAGTTGCCAAGTTGATGATTTTGTGTATACGCAAGGAATAGAATATTTATTATACATGAAACATTGAATTTTAACTTAATTGTATTCTTTATTTTCACATATATAGTATCTGATTGTTATTTTTTATTCCAAATGCAAGTTTTATGTATTTTTAAAAAGTTTTTTTCTGATAAAAAATTGCTGTGAGTAGCTAGCGTCTAACCTGGAATTTTTTTGAAATTTTCCTGGAAAATCTGGAAAAGTCAGGGAATTTAATTTTCAAAAATAAGTGGGAACCCTGTAAAAACATAAGATTTAAAATGAAAAATTACTTTTTTGCCTACAAATGGATATATTTTGATTCTGTAGCCAAATTATAATGATAGAAATAAATTTTCTTACATTTCATGTTCTTACAAACACTTGCAATTGCTTTTGTTTAATTATATTAACATCACATTTTGAAGCAACATTAGGGCTATTTTGGGAAGGACCACATGATTATGAACCGTGATCAGATGACGAGGACAACATCTGAGCTCACAACCCCTCTCCAAACTTCCACACCACACCTGTAGGAGAACGTTTGACCACTAAGTATGGCTTGACATGTAAATGGGCCCCATACGTGGCTTAGTTTCAGTGGAATTGTGTTTTGAACATGGAACCCTTTGGCCCTGAAGCCGAGACCTTACCACTAGACCACTGCAACCCTCCTTGCAATTGCAAGCTTAATGGCATAACAACCTTCTAGCTTCTTCTTGAATTTAGGCATTTATTTGCAAGCTAAAAAAATATGTTTTACACACATTGCCCATATTACCTAAATGACATTCAAAAGAAAAACATGGTGACAGCTAAAGGAAGCAAGTTGAAACTGTCTTGGCATAATTCAAATAAAGTAAGCTAAATAGTAACACTAGTTTCATTCATTTTATTCTTCCCTGTAGAAGTGCAAGGTGTCCTCAGAAATTATAGGAAGCAACCACTTATCGATTCACATACAAAGGAAATTTACTGAGGAACGACACAAAGCAGTTATGTCATCAGCTATTTGCAGCTGGCAGACTGATGCTATGGCTGTATTGTAGGCATAATAATATAGGCTGCTATCAACCGGCAGGCCCTAGAAACATTGGGTGGCCCATTCTGCTTGTTGTTCTCCTATAAACATCTACTGAATACACATTGAAGATTCACAAAAATTCTAATGATAGAGGTTTCAAATCTCAGATATCGATAAATAAATAAATTCAAACATGGAGTTATTTGTAGTAAATTATTATTGGAGTTTATCTGTTTAATTCTCTAAATAAAGCTATTAAAATAATTGTCATATAATAGATGAGTCTCATAAATATTTTGTTATTGAATTACAAATTATTTAATACATTTTGCAGAATTCCACCAAAATATGTATAATAAACTCAATGTTGAATTGCATGAAGAGAAACTTACTAACTTTAGTTTTATTAAAAACATAAATACAGAAACAAACTGAGTGTAAAAAGTGACTTGAGGCTGAAACTGTCAAGTTTTAATACAGATATTGACTTTCTCGTGGGGGACAAATAATTTCAAAAATCCCATTGAGTATTTCTATTTTGAATTTTGACCACAAGTTTTTGAGTTTTTTTACAATATGACAACTAAGTAATAACCATGGCCAGATTAATCCCTCTACGGCCCTTAGGCAATGCAAATCTCGGGGCCTATCATCAACAAGATATTTTTGCATTGATTTTAATTTAATCTCTATATAAGCAGTTTTAATTTGCAACTTCTGATAAGATGAATTAGCAAAAAATTTAATTATGGATCACTTTCAAGAGATAGTTGGTTTCTGTATATTGTGTATAGAAAAAATTGAAAATTAAAATTTCAAAGTAATTTCATGCAAATAGTATAAAAATGACAAAACTTTTGAACACAATTTAAAATTCTATTTAATTATATGATCGGGCATTTTTAAATTAAAAATCAACATTTTTTTTTAAATTATAAAGCAACCTAATATAGAACTTGCAAGAGCCAATCAATTAGGAATTTTGTGAGAATAGTGTTCCAAATTTAAATGATACTTGATTTTAATCCGAGTAAGTTCGAGTACAGAGACTTAGTAAATTAAATTGAACTCACAAAATTAAATTACCTTGAAAGTGCCATGAAAATAACCTCAGGGGTCTCTATGCAGTTCCCTAGTTTGCCTATTTATTACAGCCCTGGTAATAACAATGAAGTTTTTTGCTTTATAAACAATATATTTTTAATCTCTTTACAGTAAGCTTTATTCATTACTTACATACACATGCATATAATATGTGTGTGGGTGTTCTACACAACCTAAAAGGCTGGGAACCGCTGTTCTAACTTGATTTCCTGTTACCATACCAATGCAAGAGTTCTATACTCTGTTCTAGATTCAGAAAAATACATTTGGACATCTTCAGATATCAAAAGGCTATTCTTGTGGTAAAAAATATCACCTATCTCTGTGTGTAGTAATCATAGCCACTTGAATTTCTCACCTGGGTAGAGAGCAAAACTCACTTTCCTCATAAAACAGAGAAAGGGTTATCAATTTTTGTTTGATTTCCAATGTTGTTTTTCAGTGCATGTACTTATTTTTTCCCTTTCTTTTAATAAAAGACTCAACAAGATCAGGGACATGAAAGGAATAGATTTTATTGAAGTTGAACAGGTGACCACCCCTGTCACTCAGCAACAGAATGACCATTCATAGGGGTTATTTTAGTGTTACATCTATGGTCCAAAAATTCTATGCTAAGCAAATTTAGCCATTGAGAGGTATGAGTACAAAGGAGAGGGTGGCCAGTTGAGAGAAGTTTTTTGTTAGCATCTTACCTTTTTGTGTAATTCATTGACATTTTAGGTGCAGTTGAGTGTGCAAGATATTGAGACAATACTGGACACGCTGGTTTTTGATGGAAAAGTGGAGAAATCTGTTATCTCAACTTCAAACGAAGAGGGCTCGGAAAAAGTGTATGGAGTTATCAAACCTCTTATTTCTAATTGTGGGTTGATGAGAGTGCCCTGTGGTGTTTGCCCAGTAAGTTTAGTTTATTTATAGTAAAATTAAGATTGGCCAGATTTTGCAAACTCAAAAAATATTTCTAATATTTGAAATTTTTGAGACAGAAAATTGAAAATTTTTTGAAACTTTGAAAAATTAATGATGTGATATGGTTCTAATGATATATTCAGAGAATTCTGTTTGAAAATACTGCTCCCTCCCTTTAAATATGGCCTAGTATGAACTACTTAGTTCAAATCTTAATGATATAATATTTTTCTATACATATTTGACTTGCATCTTTTTCCGACCATAGAGTTCAATGCTAAATTACACCCAGTTCAAGTTCCAGCCTAAAATAATTAATAATCTTGTCGCACTAACATTTCAAACAAAAAAAGAATAGTTTCACTCTGCTACAACTAAAACTGCTCAAGTAATGAAACTTTGACTTCCATTATTTTGGGCCAATCAAGCCACAGAAAAGTGAACTTTCTTTAAAAATATATATGTATTAGCATGTCAAGATTATTTTACTAAATAAAACTTAATAGGACTGGAGGACTGCATAAAAATTGAGACTTTGTTATTTTTTCAGCAGTACATTTACTGGCTTAAACAACATTAAAAAATTATTATTTACTTCATTTAAAAGTATTTTTCCAATCAAAAGTATATGATTATCTCTAATGGTTTAAAATTAGCTATTGGACCACAATTTGAGTCAACACTATATGTATCTATTGTGTTTGTATGCTATTAACATACTAGCTGATATAGGGGAGACTGTTGTATCTTGGATCACTTTTTCTATTATATATCTAAAAACTAACAATTTGCCTTTTTATTTTATTTATAGGTATCCTATTTTATATAACATCTATTCAACTTTAGTTTTATCTGTAAACAGTAAGATAAGGAAGGTTAATTTTAAATATATATATATAAAAGAGGCAAACCATAATAGAAAAACAATAAAATAAAATAACAGACATTTATATCAAATTTGAAAGGATATGAAAAAAACGAATTGAAAGTATATCTGAGTAAAGACAAAAATGAGAATAGTAACAGATGGAAAAATATATATAAATATATCACATACACAATGAATGCGCTAAACCTCGAAAACGCATCTTTTAAACATTTTTCACTGGTCTCTCATTTTTCACTGATTTCTTCCACCATTTCTCTACGCTTTCTATCGTTATCGCACTTTCATTTAATCTTCATGATTCCCAACATACTACACTCCCCTGGCAACAGCCAAAGTTAAGCGTGAAAACTGTTACTTGATACCCTGTTCACACCCCTTCAGCGCCAGTCTGTACCGTGACCCTCCACATACACTGCCACATCAACATTCGTCCTTCTGGTACGTAAAATATTTATTCTTACTTTTCTCTAATGTTATCACATCGTACTTCTGATTTAATTATTCAAAACTCCTCTCTGTTTTTTGGTTTGGTTTGGCATTAGAGATGAAAATCAGTGTTTTAGGCCTTACGGCGTAACTGATTGCAAGAAAATGTCAAACTTCTTATATTTAGCAATTCACAATAACTTCTTTCCCTGAAGAAACATTATTGTGCTTTTATTGCGTTTTTCATTTCACATTTTATACTCTCTCATTTTACGATTTATACTGTATATATATATATAAATGCATGCAAAGTGATCCATGGTGCAAGATGGTCTTGTATCATTATACACATATGCAAGCACCTTGGATTAAAAATAAGACAACAGGAAATCAGTAAGAAACCAATGTATATGTGCAACTGTGCTTGGTTGTGGTTTTTAAAGGTGGTTTCAACATTTGTAGAGCTGAGCACTGTTGCCCTTGACAAACTTGTCTTTTTTTGCTTTTTAATGGGTGATTTTCAGTGTGCCTTAATAGTCTCGACTATTATTCTCCGACTGTTTTTTCTTCATTCCCCTTAACAGGTCACTTTTTATTTTTGGCCACTGCAAAACTCATAGGGCAGACTCTGAATCTCTCTCTTCATCTACCCATAGTTCATCTTTGTCACTTTGCTTATATAATGTATTAAACCTCTCTTCCTTTTCAGAAAATACTTTTCTAATGTCGTACTGAACATCATATTTGAATTTCTCTTTCCCAGCCTCCTTAAAAGCCATCTGTCAAATTCCAATCTAATGTTGTAAAATTAATGTTAAATATTTTACACGACTCTCTAATTGAAATTTTCTTTTCTCCTTCAGCACACGCAGCTTCAATTGTTTGTTTTATATACATTGAGAATGAATATTTTCATGTTGTTTTCCCCCTCTTCCTTGGTGGCATGGTATTACAATCTGAAAAAAAATCATCATATTTAACATTATACACCTCAGATCAATGGTATTAGAGATGACAGTGTACAGTTCTAACACATGGTAGCCTTTACAGGTTACAGACATGACACATTTCCGCAGCAACACGGATTTCAGCTTTTTCGATATTAAATTTGATCATTCTTAATTTTCGTTTATATAATAATTTTACAATATTTTTAATATTTCAAGCACTTTTTGTATAAATTTATTTATTTTATTGTTCAATTAATCATACTTATTTTATTTCTCGGTATTTATGTTTGGCACAATTTATTATTTATGAAATTCAGCTTTTTTTGTCCCAAGCCTGTGTCATGTCTGAGGTTATGTTTGAACTTATAGACAGCATGTAGTTTTTCTTCCTAAATTATACTGCACAAACTGGATTATAGAATGAATCCTTGAACGATTCTTAAAATTTGTAAATAAAGAAACATAATTCTTTGAAAAAATTTTATTTTTTCATAGAAAAACAATCTTAAATCAGCATTCATAAGCAAGACCTGAATGGTAAACAACAACAGGTTTTACGAAATAGTGAGTATTGCTTGAGAAAATTCAACTTTTTGCAACAAAATGACAGCACCTACTGAGATAGGGGTTAGAGATCCAAGCTACAATAGTCTCCCCTACTTGTTATTGTTTGGGATGAAAATATTTTCACGTTTTTAATTAATAATATTAATAAAAAAATTAGCTGTTTAATCATGAAACCTTCACTAAAACATTTCTTATGGTTCAGTGTTTGTGAGCAAAATTTGAAGTGTTTAAGATTATATTATAACATATCAAATCAGCTGTTGATGACTACATGGTGTAATTGTCATCTGCGAGAAAGCAAAAATTTATTTAATATTAGCACTTAGCAGAATGCCAATGCACACAAAAATAAATGCATTTTTTTTAAATATATACAATATTTTTAATGTGAAAAATACTTTTGTGTAAAATACACAAAATCCCCTTATCATCCTACAACTTTGTTTTTAATTGAAATGAGAAGATAAGTACAGTTTCACCAAACAATATTTAACCCTTTGAGGACAGACGCATGCTTAACCCTACAAGTAGTAGGCACACCCATGTGGCAGTTGTCCTGAAAGGGTTAAATATTGTAGCGTCTCAAAAAATTACCAAGTGTACCAAATGATTTTTAAAAACCACTAATGGTTAACTTTTGCATAAATTATTAACAATTTTTAAAGAATGCCATGAAATTCAATTAAACATTGTGAATAGCAACTTGGAGGCGAATAACCAAATTGATTTAAAACATCTAAAATTATTTTTAAAATGATGCATTAATTAATGATTATAAAAAAAATTAATTTCTAAATAATTATTTAGAAAATTTTAATGAGATATCTCAAGGTAAGATGATTTTCTTAACTGTTTTTGCTTAAAAATGTTAAAGATTCTGGAAGAAAATGTCCTCTGAGAATTTTCACAACTTTTTTTTTTTTTTTACATGACCCTACTTGGGGTTACAACCTACTCTTGAAGAAGTCCTTGTCTATTCTAATGTTCAAAGTTTTCAAAACTAATATTTGTATGTTTTATTTTAGGTCCATAATGAATGCCGTGACGGTGGCATTATTTCACCAACAACTTGCCCATACATGAAAGAATGGTTGGAATACTAAAAGGTTCTTTAATACCATGAGTTATTCATATTTTTAACAACAAAATATCATCATTTATCATTGTTTGAAGTGACATTAATCGCAGAAAAGGTGTGAACATTCAAGCTATGAGAGGATTCTGTTTTAAGAAATTCTGTTAAAATATATTTTTTGCATGTCATGTGCTTTTTATTTTGAGCAATATGTAAAAGTGTTAAGACTTTATCCCTAATTGTTACTTAAATGAAGTGTTTGCTTCTGTGCATTTCTTACTGGAAGTAAGGTTTGTAGAATAACCAACTTCTGAAAAATCCGGTGTCTGAATATTTATTAGAAAGATTTTAAAATAGGGTTATATAAAAAAATTAGCATATTGAGGTGAGTGATCATATACATATGTCATAATATATATGTCATCATGTACATATTATACTTCTCATTTTCATATATCATTTAAAAGGTCAAGGCAAAAAACTATGAGGGTCCACTTTTTTTGATTTTGAGGTTTCAGTGCCATTTTTTCAGCCTGTGAATGTAATTTTATGCTCTCTACTTGAAACTGGCAAGGACAATAAGATTCCATCAGAATTACACACTTTAAGCATTAGACTACTAGAGAGAAAAGATGAGATTCTGCACTTTTTGAGGACTACACTAATTCTAAGATGGTATAGAAAGTCCTGAAAGGGGGTAAAAACAAGGGAAAAGGGCAACCCATAAAGCAACCACTGAATACTCTATGTGACAGACCCCACCTACCAATTTCATTGTCGAATTATAAGGATCTCCAACATTTAAAGAAATTTCTGGTTAAACCTGAATCAAGGTTATTCTACGACAATCTGCTGAGTGTTGAAGTTGGGAGAACGAGTAGACCATTTTTGTTGATGAAGTAGTTAGAGCCAGAGTATTAAACCGAAGGATTTTTCTACTTTTATGTCTTGACATTTCAAAATATTATAGTATTTTTACCTGTTGAAGATATTATTATAAAAATATGCTTCAGCTGTTTTTAAAATAATTTCTTTATATTGCCTCAGTACTTAATTAAAATAAAAAAAAACAATGGTGTTAACATTGTTTGCTAGTGTCTAAGAGACTGGAAACTTTTTTGTTTCCTGTAAAGTTTATAAAATTGGACCTTCATCACTTTTTCTCCTGAATCCTTCATTTGCCATTGAATATTTAAAATTTTTAACCCGTTATTTACCGAATTGACTTTTGTTTTTTAATCATTAGATAATTTTTTTATGTAGAAAAACCCTGGGAATGTTGAAAACACTTTTTTAATTAATAATTGAAAAATTTTAATTTTTGCTTCAGCTGCCATTTACTGCTTGTTATTGGAACTCCATGTTCATGTCAATACTGTCGGGAGAAATGGCCATATTGTGAAGATATCAACGTGATTAAAGCCTTACTTTAAAATACCATCAGTAGATAAAGGATTAAAAGCTAAAAATATTGTTATCATACTTTAATAAGCAATTTATAGAAACAATTTTCTGTATAAATTTGTTGCAATACATTAGCTGGTGTGCATAAATAAACCACTTAAGATTGTATTTTTCTTCAGATATCTTTAAAAATTAAAACTGTGAAATTTACAAAGGATTTTTATTGATTTTAGTACAAAACACCTTTTTATGAATACCATCTAGTAAAATGTAAATATATTTCATTGCCATGCAAATTGTTTTTGCATGTTGATGTAGAAACTTGTAAAGTATGTAAAATAAAAATCTTTTTTATAGAAAAAAAATCCTCTTTATTTTATTCCTTTTTTCATGCATAATAAAACTTATGTTGTTGCTTATTTATTATATTACACTAATTTTTCTGTGTCTAAGAATTGTGCTCAAAGCAATTAATGTGTATAAAAACAAGGTATGGTTTCACAACATTCAATAATTAAAGTATGTGTATATGAGGAATTCAAATGTTTAAATTGAGAGTCGTTTGTCATGACTTAAAACAAACTAATTTGTATCTCTTTAGCATATTTGCTATAGATTAAGTTAATGATGTTCTTATATTTTTTTAAAAAATTGAAATTCTTTTATTCAAGAAAAAGGTGTGAATGAATTACTTTTGTGAGACGACTTAGAGAAACCTAGTCTGGAGAAACATTTGACACAAATCTGTGCATTAAAAATATTACAGCAAAACAAACAGCTTAATCCTCGTGTGTTGGGCAGCATAGAAATCGTATTTCCATTATTTTATGGGATTTTGCGAACTATGCTATTATAGATAACTGTGTGCTGTATTATCTATACTTAAAGGCAATGTTTGCGTGTGTGCGATGTCCAGACGAATCTATTGCACTTACAGCCATGAGATTTGGCACACAGGTAGACATAATTGGTGACTCAAAGCCAGAATTTTAAAATTTAATCTAGAAATTTTTTTATTTAATATTGTGTTGTTTTTGGTCATTTTTGGTATGTTTACTGCTGTAGTATCTTCTCTAATGCTCGTTGAAAAACAATAAATGCACCATCAGATAGAACAAACAATTTTCGTTCTAATGAAGTTTGTTTTTAAATTTCCAACATAATTTACTGCATTTATTAAAAAATTTAAATAATAGTCACTTTTATAGTATTTTTTTATCATGATTTCTTCAAATTCTCACATCTGACGTTCTAACAACTCTATAATTTTCTTATTTTTTTCAGCTTATAACTGGAACGTTTCTGTCGGATTTAAAACAAGAACAGTTAAAATACCTTATTCCATTTTGTTTGTTTTTTAAATTAATTTTTCCCTCATCAGTTCAAACAGGTGTTTTTGCTAGCGAGAGTTTCTCTGGATGATCCCAGAATGCATTGTTGCTTTTTCGCAGGAGGTGACATAATATTCTTTCATTCCCAGCATGCATTTCTACAATCCGATTCCTTCCGGTGACGTCATTACATTCGCATCATTGTTGAGAGAAAAAATAAGCTGGAAAATCGATAATGTGTATCTTTTGTTTTCAAAACTTTTTCTTGTCATTTTTGTCTTCCTCATAAATTGCTAAAACATGCCTTCAAAATTTAACCTTTTACACTCAGATTCTTCATCTCGGGCATCATTCTGACGTTTCTTGATTTCGATCATCTAAAATAATAACCCGTAGAGTTGTTAGAGATCGCAGATTAACTTTTCAGAAAAAAACCAACTTATACTATTTTATTTTTTACTTCCCAAAGCAATTGAACAATATTTTGACTTTAATATTTTTCCTTTATATTTTCATAACTAAAAACTCTAAATCAGTGGCGAATCCGGGGGGGGCTATCGGGCTACACCCCCCCCCC
>BGPR01008009.1:0-24331 GCA_013235015.1 Araneus ventricosus | reverse complement strand
CAACGAGCTGTTGAACTATGAAAAGAAGATTGAAGAAAGCGAAGCAGCATTGATTTCCATAGGGCCATGTCCTATAATGAGCTGCACAAAGCATCATGAATCAACAAAGGATGTAGTGATGGATATGGAGACCGGTCAGTATGTAGAACCTAATTCTGATTTCCAAATAGATTCGTCTAAAAATTGTTCTATCGAAAATAAATCACCCATCAAAACCTCAAATAAATTTCAGGAACTGGCAAATTTAGATGAAAATAAACAACAAATGCCAGCCATAAATTTGAAACTAGAACTTAACTATAATTTAACTTTACAAGAAAATAAATAGATTGTTCTCTGATACTGAAAATAAATTAATAAAAGGTTTTTATCAGCATTCAGGCAAACACTCCGGAAACTAGAGAAGGCATCATTGAGCTGTTATGGAAAAACGGAAAAGAGTTTATACTCTCGGAGGCTTCTCAGGACAGACCCCTTAAAATCGTCATTAAATGGTTACCTATTGACCAAGATAAAGACGAACTTAAAACTATTCTCAAAAGCAAAGGATTTAAAATTCTCAGGATAAGTCAGTTAAAAAACTATAGACTAAAAACCCTCCACCTCTATTTTCTTGTAGATGTAATCAAAACTGAAAATCATCTTAATATCTATAACATCAAATCCATAAATCATCTTAAAATGAAAGTTGAAACTTACAGGAAGAAAAATCGCGTCACGATCTGTTTTAAATGCTCAGGCTTTCATCATAGCTCGAGAAACTGCGAGTGCAACCCCAGGTGCATTAAATGTGCCGGAATTCATGAAACTAGAGACTGAAATATTAAAAACAAAATTGAGAACCCGATATGTATTAATTGTAATGGTGACGGACACCTCGCCTCTTGGCGCGGAAGCCCTAAATTCCCAAAAATTAGTAACCCTAACTCTAAATCAACTTATGCTCAAAAACTCAAAACAAATCTGCCTAAACAAACCAACTTTAACTACCCCGAAAAACAAACTGAATCAGAAAATCATACGATAAATCAGGACATGCGCAATATTAAAGAGCTGACCAATGCACTTAAAACTATTAAAGAGGCCCTAAATGAATGACCAAACTTATTAGAAGTTAGTAAAGCTTTAAATAAAACTAAGGAAAAATATGAAAAATTAAATTTACTTATTAAACTAATCGATTAAAAAGTACTCTCTGCCGATTCTCGCATGACAGTCTCCAACCATCGCTTCACCCACCACTTTAGGTGCGCCCTGATTGGCTCCCCATCTAGCCATATATACGGACTCTTCCCTCCTGCAGCCTAATATCCTGCCTGCTCTCGTACCAGACTGACGTCCTCGCATTTCTCTCATTCTACCGAGATGATGCTACTTCCATGCCAAGCAGAAGTTAAGTCCAAGTCAGCTTAACTCAAAGCCAAGCCGTCACAAGCTCTAACCAGATTGGAGATAATGCCCCCTTCAGGAGCTCCATAAACTTGTTCTGTTCCATTGCCACTTTCTTCAGAGCTGCGGTTTTAGGAAGTTACTTTTCCGAGCAGGGCCGTCCGATTGCCCCCCGGTTGTGCTACACAGTTAAAGGGTCCCGCGCCAGAATACAGTGGAGCCATAGAGTAAAGATAAGTAGTATCTTATTCTCTAAGAGTGGAACCTCGTGAATCCGAATCACAGGGAAGGAATCCGAAATTGAGGTGGCGCGGGAGTGTGAAGGAACAAATGGTTTAATAGACTATGTTTTTCAAACTTGTTGAATATATTTATTTATTTTCAATAAGACCCCTAACATAGCTGAAGTTTAAAAATCATCACAATAATATTATATGTTTTCAGATAAAAATGCATATTTCTAAGTAAAGGCTTGTGCAACATTTGGAATACAGACATTATAGAATTTTTTAAGAAATCGTTGGTTGGGGGATCAAATTGTTGCCTTGCGATGTTGCTAAAGTTACTTTGCTTCTGATCCAAACATTTATTATTATTATTATTTTCTGGAAATTTGTTCTTAAAAAAATGAAGAAAAAAATCAGAAACAAACAAATCAGAAACAAAGCTAATCTTTATTCCTAAATGGAAATAAGTATTTGAATTGACATTTAAGAATGAGAACGCACCTTAATTCGTAGAAACAAAATCGGTAATCTTCTCTTGACGTAAAGGAACTAAATATGCTTTCCGTACAATTTCACAGCGCACTCAAAGTCAATACTCTACTGCATTTAGTATCACAAGAGTATTTTACCGAATCTCCCGGATAGTCCGTATTTTCTGGAATCCAAACACAGGTCAGCCCCAATAAATTGGGATTGCCGGGGTTCCAACAGTGGCGTAGCGACAAGGGGGCAAGAGGGGTATAGGTTCCCCTTGTACCATGGAGTCAAAATATGACTGTGTTTATGCCATTTTTCAAGCAAAATATGATGAAGGGGTGTAAAAATAATGTCGTACCCCAGGCGCCATCTACTCTCGCTATGCCACTGTCGTGAAACGTTAATGGGTTTATGCACTTTTTTTCGAAAGTCAAATACGATGAGGAGTCGAAAAATTACTATGCCCTCTGTGTCTTTTACGCAAGCTAAGTCATTGATGACGACGGAGGGGCGAAAACAACAAATTATGACCTTACCCTCACCACGCCACTGGGCTCCACTATACTGTCTACCCTCCGATCAGTTGAGTGGCGTAACTATTATAAATTAGACCGGGCAAGTGTCCTGGGCACCATTACCAGAGAGGATAAAATTGAGTTTAAGGATTTAGAAGAATTACTTTTTTTTATTTTATTTTCTAGAATACGAGGTATGCAAAGAGAAAGTATTGTAATCGTCAAGAGATTCTGCTTCGAGATTTTGGCGGATTTATACGTTTTAGACCTCCCTAAGACCGAAAAAAAAAAACATTATCGGAATTACGTCTTTCTGTCGGGCTGCCTGTGAACGCCACAACAGAAAAACGCAACGTCCGAGACGGATGAAATCTGGTATGTTATCATAACACCAAAGCTTTGTCTGGCTGCCTGTGAATGCCACAGCAGAAACACGCAACGACCTAGACAGATGAAATCTGGCATGTTGTCATAACACCAAAGTTTTGTTGGGCAGCCTGTGAACGCCACAGCAGAAAAGCGCAACGACCTAGACGGATGAAATCTGGCATGTTGTTATAACACCAAAGCCTTAGATTTCCATCAAATTTTAGACAAAATATGCCAACAAAAAGTCTGTCCGTCTGTCCACACGATAACGCAAAAGATAAGAAGGATTAAATTTAGTATATAGTTTTGTCACGAGTATTGCAGATCTGTGATAAATTAAGGTTCCAATCGGAACAAAAGAAGACATTCAAAGACATAGGGGAAAGGGGGGTAAAACCGGACAGCTAAGGTTCGAAGGCCTGCTGGAGCTAAAATATTCGATAGAGAGCTCGCCAAATTTTATTAAAATATTCATTGCTTATCGGAGTACAATATGTCTTTCCAGAAAAGACAGTTTCATTACTTTTTTATCAATGATTTTAATATCAAAAAAGTCAAACTACCCGGTTTTACCCCACTAGCGGGGTGAAACCGGGTACACATGTAAAGTGATGGGAAATTAGGAAAACTCGATTTTCAGTGGAAAAGTTGCAATCATTTTTGTTTTATATGACAATTTAAGAATATTAGTTACAAAATTCACATGTAAAGCAGCTGTCTTCATCCTCCGCGCCACTGCAGCTCTCGCGGGCACAGCTGAAATAGTTTTTACATCAGATTAACCATTTTTCTTCATTTAAATTAGAAAATTCGTAATTTAAATATAAACAATCAACGTCTGATGTGTTTTATCGTCTTAATCGGAGGAATCATCAATACTGAATGTCCCAGTCTTAGCTACTTGGGGTATCCGGTTTCATCCCGAGTGCAGACGTTATAAAAAACGAAATAGAAAAGCGCAATTATTAGAGTAACTCCTTATTGTTTGACAAGGAATGAACCCTTAGTAAACGTATAATAAGCTGGACTAAAAATGGTTTTTAAAAGTGTAATGATTTTTATGTAAGGATAGTTTAAAGTCAAACGAACATTAGAGAGTCGACGTCTTAAAACAAATAAACCTCCACAGAAGCAGTGAATTCAAAGTTGCAAAAACTCCACTATGATTGTTCCTTTTTACTTTCTCGTATACGAAGAGAAAGTATTGTAATCGTCAAAAAATTCGAACTCGAGATTTTGAGAAATCTCCACGTTTTAGACCTCCCTGAGTCCGAAAAACACAATTTTGGAATTATGTCTGTCTGTCTGTGTGTCTGTCTATGTGTGTGTCTGTCTATGTGTGTGTCTGTCTATGTGTGTGTCTGTCTATGTGTGTGTCTGTCTGTGTGTGTGTTTGTGAACACGATAACTCGAAAACTATTAGAGCTACGGGGATGAAATTTGGTATGTGGTCTTTAAACATAATTTGTAGGTTTCTATCAAATTTTGGACAAAATCCGTCAACGGGAAGTCTGTCTGTCTGTATGTTCGATAACATGCGAACGCTATAACTCACAAACTTGAAAAGCCAGATGGATAAAATTTTATACACAGCTTTATCGTCATGAATGTAGGTCCGTATAAAATTTTGGGCCAAATCCGTCAAAGGGTTGACTGTCTGTCGGTCCGTATAATTTACTTTTGAAGAGACTCCGTTATCTCCACGCGCATGCGTACTGGAAGAACGGAGAGGAATTTCATTACGGAGTAGCGAATTACGTCAGTTTGTCCTTGAGCCGGTAAGAGAGGAAAATCGTTACGCATCTCTTTGAATTTCATTCTTTGCCTAGATATTTTTCAACCACTATAATGAAAAACCTTCTGATAGTCATTGGATTCTGGGTAACAATAGGTTCGAATTTGTTTAGCCACGCGGGGGAAGGGGAAACGGCACCTTTTGGTTGAAGTATACGAGAAAGTTTAGGGGAGAACACTCCCGCTGGTTCTTGCCTAGTAGAGTGTAATTCAGTATCTGTCCGCTAGAAAGAAGAACTAATATTGCCAGAATCAAGGGTACCCGGTTTTTCCCCACTCTCCCTTATTCAGTTTTCTTCACTGTACTACGAAGGGCAAGCCGGGATGTACTGTATTCGTATAGGATAAAGTCAAGGAAGAATGTTGTGATTAGATTTTAGGTTTATTATAAACGGATTAATTAGATAGTATTAACTTAATTATCAATCCCAGGTTCTTCCTTTGTCTTATAATCATTTTTTTAATGTAAACAATTTAACACCCAGAATTCAACTCTAAGAAGGAAATGTTAAATTCGAAATATATAATATTAAATTTTATTTGAATGTAAATCCTCATTAAATAAAAGGAGCCTAGGAAGAATATTGTTACAAAAATTGTTCTGTGAGTGTATGGTGTAAAAAGTCTAACACGCAGGATAATGGAGGTTTATTCACAAATGTGCAAGAAAACACGTAGCACAGGTAACAGGAAACAATAGATCTTGCACAGATCAGCAATGTAAAAAGACAACAATTCACAGGTAATAACAGTTCAGCACTTTGAGATTTAGCAACACAAACAGTCAGCAAATCACTAATAACCACAATAACAGCACTTTCAGTAGCGCTCAGCTCACCAGCTTTCTAGCTCGCACTGCAGACGAAACTCCAAAGTCGTTCCAGTCGATCAACACACACTTCGCAGATCCAAGCGTGGCCCTTAAATACTTTCCTCGACAGGCCGTGACTTCACATGGAGTTTTCTCGTACATTCAAGCCTATTTTCTTTCCTAATAGAGATATCGAGAAAAGGGTAGCATTTTCTGGAATCATCGATTTGTCGCCAAAATGGTCGCCAAGGTTAGAGTCCAGGCCGGCCATTCCATTCTTCCCCCTGTAAAACTCTCTTCCGAAACATAAAACTAGTGAGGCAGGAAAGCGACATTACACTTTTGCAACAATATGAACACTTGAAAGATAAGTAAAAACAGTCTCAACCAAAAGTCTGCAAATGTCTCTAATCAAATAGATTTCAACTCACCAGGTGGCGTCATCAAAAATATAACCAGTTTTAGGTTTCCAATAAGAAGCATTATTAAAGCCACGTCATTTAATTTTTCATCTTCCCTCACCTCATTCAGTCTATATAAAAATCTTTCAATTAACCAGGCGGCCAGCGTCACTTGTAGAACAGACACGCAATGAAGCCATTCACAAAAATCAGCCACTTAACGTTTCCATCAAACAAAACCACTTCATTTTTCTTCTCTCCTCCCCTTTTTCTTATGTCACCCCTTAAGGGGTGTCGGAACCCTTATACCGACAATGTTAAACTGGCCATTTCGATGCACCTTTTCTCAAAATCTGTTATAAATGCATGTTTGAAATTTTTTATACAAGTAAAGTACCTTTCTCATTATACTGAAATGAACTTTATTAAAAAAACTCAAAAATTTATTTTTTTACAAATTTTTTTGTGTAAAAATAGAGTAAAGTTTCACTATGTCTAATTAAATATTTTGTAAATTTATAAAAAATTAAAAATTAACCAAAAGCTCATTTCAGTGAAATTAGAAAGGTGCACTTTACTTGTATAAAAAATTTCAAACATGCATCTATAACAGATTTTGAGAAAAAGTACTTCGAAATGGCCAATTTAACATTGTTTTTTTTTACACAAAAAATTTGTAAAAAAATAATTTTCTTAGTTTTTACTTAGTTTTAGTTAGTTACTTAGTTTTTCTTAGTTTTTTTCTTAGTTCTTTAGTTTTGCATTAATCATACAAAGAGATCGAGTGCAGTGTTCAACTCAAATTTATCTGTCATAACAAACGCGTAGTGAGCACAGTACATACGTTTCTTCAAAGCTATTGCACAAAAGCGGTGGGAGCTATGACCTTGTAATTATCTGCACATGTGTGAGATGGTTCAAATTCAATATCTGCCAAGCATCTTCACTCTGCGTGTCTTAGCTTTACAGATATGGCGCCAATCCTGATACTTTTTGATCGTCCCTCGTACAGTAAATTCCCGAATAACGCGGTTAAAAAGTGGCGTGTGTATGAATATGTGTTAAAGGAAATCGCGCAATGCGACAAATTTATTTAAAACTAGCAGTACGCGCAGGGCGTTGCCCGTAGAATCAGGACTTCAACAAAATGAAAAAGAAAACGCCCATAATAACATGAAAAAGTTCTGAAAACGAAACAAAAGATACACATTATTGATTTTCCCGCTTATTTTTCTTCGCTATAATGACATTTCAACTGTAGAAGAACAATACAGAGTACATTAATCCGAAACAATATTAAAAAATTGCAACGTGAAAATGATTATTATACAGCGAGCAAAATTTGCGAGACATAAACACGCTAAGACACTGCCGAAAATAATAATCGAAGTCATTCAGTTGAAGGTTACGACGTATCCTGCGCTCTGCACCGTCAACCAATGAAATTGCAACAATGCATGTTGGGAAGGCTACGGAGAAAATTCCGTGGGAGAATGCTCGCTAGGGAAAAATATCTTTCAACTGACCAGGAAAAAATCAATTTTAAAAAAAACGGAAAAAGATATTTTAACCGTTCTTGTTTTAAATCCGACAGAACCGTTCTAGTTATAAGCTAAAAAAATTGGAAATAATAGTGTTATTAGAACGTCGGATGCAGCAAATTTAAGAAAAACCACGGCTCTTCCTAATACTGGAGCCCAGGGCAACTACACCCTACTTGGCTCCCGGTCACTACACCATTAAGTTACAATCTTTCTGAAAACGGGACATTCAGCGTCCTGAAGCTGTGCTTGGGGAAAACGGAACAGACTACCTGGAAACGGGATGGTCCCGTTCAGAACAGGGCGTATGGTCACATTAAGTACAGTGGCGTACCAACATAAGATGGCGCCCAGGGCAAATACCAAGATTGCACCCTCTCCCCTCTTTATCTTTGGAAAGGTGATTCTAGTTTTTTTCTGAAACTTATTTTTTCTAAACGGTTTTTTTTAGTAAGAAAGGGCCCTCACTGTTCTTGAAAGGAAAAGGAATCTGTGATTCATTTCCGTGCTTCACTCTCTGCTTATCGAAACTAGGAATGATACTTTGGAATACAAGGAAATACTTTTCTACAAATTATTTGTCACGAATTCTCGAAGTAGCTGATATCCAATCCGTATGAATCAGACTTGCCGCGAGAAACCCCGAGAACTGTATGGGACAATGAAAAATGGTAAAATGGACATCCCTTTGAAACGAGCTTCCACTTTCAGTGATAGATGAGGTTTTAGTCATCATATCTCTCTAACATAATTCTATTTGTAATTTTGTCGCAGTTTGAGCTGGTTTCCGAGTTGACTGTATCATTTACGTTTTCCCACATTTTGTTGAAATTATTTCAATTTTTAAGAATCTTTGGAATAAGAGCTTAAAAAGAACGAACTTTTTCTTAAGTACAACTAATTCATTCCTTAATTTTGCGCCCCTTGGTAATTGCGCCCAGGCCACGTGCCCTACCTGCTCCACCCTAGTTACGCCACTGATTAGGTATCCCCCGTTTCGAAGTTATGTAAGTCCAACCCCTTATGTGGCTCTTTCTACTATTTGACAGTGGCCGATAGCACTTTCGAACGTAATTTTTCCAAATTAGTCATGTAATACAACTTTTCAAAATACAATTATACATAAAACATTTTTCAGCCATTAAAGTCGTACAAATTTTCTAATGGTTATTACAATAATTGCATTATTTAGCAGGTTAAAAATTACATATTTAAGTTATTTGCAACACATAAATGAATCAAAGAATATGATAGCTACAGGTATTTCTACTTTTAAAATAAGGAAGATTAATATAAATGAGCAATTAAAACAATTAAAAATATCTATAGCTTCAGAAGTTATAAAAACTGTCCAACTGTCTTCCTTGTAGAGAGCCGACTGCCAGACACACACATTCTCTTTTATTAGTAGTAGATATTTATAAATGTCTGTACTGACATTATTTAAACCCTCTAGTATAACTAGACAATATGAGATTCTAGGCATTGCTTAGGGCGGGGAATTTTTCTTTCCATGAGGATAGGGCAGCAGCAGTATCTATGCATTTGTAACAGCTCAGTTCAGGCCTCATAAGACCGCGGCTACTTGCATTTTGCCAGGCTTGCTACATTATAGTTACGCCTCTGTTTCAACCTATTTGTTATAAAGACTGAAGATGGACATTTTATGCACAAAACAAAAGAGATAATTGTGTAATTGTGGGCTTATTTGTGTATAGTATCCAAACGAACAGAAGCAGACCAAGGTAATTTTACCAACCGGGCAAGGCAACAATATGGCGCACCTCCCCACCAACAAACATACTGTTCAGCAAAGGATTCCGAAACCGAGATTACCTACCTACCGAGACTAGACTTTGGACGATTTTACACCAGAAAGGGGTGTCAGATAATGAGTCATATGATCGCATTTCCGGAGTTCTTCGTTAGATCACGCCCAGTAAAATGTAAACATCACCTTCCTCCTATTTTGATGAAAATAACTCCGCCCCGCGCATACGCAAAAGCGCGGAGGATTTCCAAATCCGTTGCTAAACAATATGTATATATGTTAATTCTACAGTGTCTGCATTCTAAATGTCAAACAGGATTTTACTTAGAAATGTGCATACTTTACCTGCAAATATGACTTAATAATATTATTGTTGTATATTTAGACTTCAGCTGTATTTAAGATTATATAGTGATCTTACTGAGATTAAAATAATATATTCAACAAATTTTAAAAATATATAACTTCATTTCTCCAGTCTTTTAAAACGTTTTTTCCTTCACACTCCCTTTTTGACGCCAGCCTGAACTTTGGCGCCACGGGCAGTTGCCCGGTTTGACCGGGCCTTGGCCCTCCTCTGCAAACGAAATTCTGAAAGGTCTGCACTGGTATCTCTGGGCTCTCTATTTAGCCTTCATTCCAATGGCATATTCTTAGTTTCTTTTTACATCGACAACAAACAATTAAATTTGTTCTACAAATGTTTCAGTTTTCTCTTGCCTCATAGGTAATTATGGACTTCTAAAAGGCATTTAGGCGATAAAATTAGTGAAATACAATTATTTCAGAAGATATGATTTGTACACACGATAATATTTGTAAACACATGTTTTCATCTCGTTTCTTCCTTTTGTTTATTATACCTTAAAATAGTGCATTGTCTGGATTCTTTTTGGACTGTATACCTACAGTAGGTTAAACTTTTGTCTTCAAGAACGTTATTATTCATACTTACTGAATATTATGAACAAAATCTTTTGCAAGTCATAACAATTAAGCATCTCATCAATGAAAAATTGCGCTATTTCATTCTCTTTCCCATTTCTTCATTACACCTAACCAATAAGTAAATGTATTTCAGAAAATTTTAATGATTCCTGTTCTTTAGTAGACCAACCTACAAAAAATTCTGTTTTAGAAAAGAATAAGAGAAAAATATTAATATATAAAAAGTACTTTTATATTGAGCAGTAAGATATTTTGTGACCACATTTCTTTGTTTTTCGGTATTTAAAACTGTTTGACACGACTTAAATTTCTCTGTCTTGCACTTGTACGTGATTTCTAAAAAAGATCTCAATTTTTATTTTGATTTACGTTTAAATCATAAAATTATTTTGCGTAAAACCCGAATTACGGTGACATCATCAAATAACACAGTATAATAGTGCTACAATATCTGGCATATTAGCGCCTTTAAGTAAAACATTCAGAGAAAATATTGCTTTAAAATTTAAGTGAACTTTTGGTCAAGCATTTTTTTATATATCATTCTGAAATTATTTTCAATGGAATTTTTTGCAATTATGAAATAAATATAAATTTTCCTATTTCCAAAATAAAAATTTTAAGAAATGACGATTTTCTGTTTTTAAAATAATTTTTTGGATTGAATCCGTGACGTATATTTGGCGATTTCTTGGCGATGACAAACCTAAATAGTAACCCTAAATCAGACAGTTTCCGCCATCTTGTATATCGCCACTGTCTTAACTACGCGAAGTACCTGATGACGAGCGAGACCGGTTGAACTTGAGGTTGCCGCTGGTGTGTCTTGTTTGTGAAGCGGGGTTTTGTGAGCCCCTTTAGATCATCTCTTGTATATAAAAAATTTTTCGGAATGTCTGGACAAACTTTAAACGACAGATTAACTGCTGCAAGGCATGCTCTTGCGGGCCAAGGGCTAGCCAGGATTGTGTGCAAAGCAACAACAGAAGAAGTAATAGGACCAAAGAAGAAGCATTTAGACTGTAAGTACAGAACATATTCATAGTGTCGGTACTATAGTTTAACGTATTTAAGTAACCCCCAATAAAAGTCGGCGTAGAGAAAGTGCGTAACTAAAATACTGATATGTAGTTCAATGACAGATACATGTCAATATCTATGTTATTAAATGCCGTTGTTTTGACCTTGTGGTCAGAAGCATGTTAATCTGTTGTTATCAGTGAATTTTGTGTGTATATGTTTAATTGACAAGTCAAAACGTATCGTGTTTCAATAGCAAATAACGTATAGGCATTCTTATGTAGAAAGTGTGTTTGCTTGCACCGCCCCCTTTTTTTCATTGACCACAGCTGAAGACATGCCCTCTACGTCGCTTTCCATTTTACTCTGATTAATTTTAAAATATTGCTAGAATTATTTTTTTTCCATATGCAATTTCTTAATGCGCAATTGTGTTTGAATCTTGCAATTTCATTTTTTTCTTTAATTTTTGTATGTACATTGTAGACTCGAGTGCATCATCATATTTCTGAAGTAATTAAAAAAACTAATGAACAAAAATTCTAGGCTAATAATTGAATCGTACGTTACGAGTGTGAAACACCAAATGTATAATTTATTAAGTTTCAAGCAACATTATTTTTGAAGCATCTTGCTTTTCAGTGGCAAAATACTGGGTGAAAATTGATAATTTAGATGGAATATTTCTATGTAACATTTTTTTTCATACTGTGTAGATTCTACGTCCAAGGAAGCATGAAGACTTTTATATATTTGTTTGAAAATTTCAGGATGGAGTTTTTTTGCACGAATTTTTAATTTAAACTTGCTCTTGTTTACATCTTGTCTATTAAATTCAGACGTGTAAATAAAAATCTTGACAAGATATTGCTTGGAAAACTATATGCTGTTTTGTTGTGGAATAAAAATTTGTTACTCGATATATCGATTTTGCATAAATATTCTCCAATTATCTTTCATATGTGTATATATTACTTTGATACAGTTAAAGCATACTTCTCATAAACAGAATTTTTAACTAAAATTTAAATATTGAACATGACATTTTTTTTCGTACTGATTTAAGAATTTACATAAGTGAATGTATATATAAAATCTTACATCTTCATAAATTATAATTTTCACATTATCATACATTAGAAAAGCTAACATTAAGCTGTAAAATCTAGGCATTTTTTCACTAAATTAGTTTTATATTCTGACTGCTTCATAGATTAAATTGAATTTTGTACAAAAACTAGATATTTTGCAATGTAAATTCAAGATTGTAGATTTTAAGCAGTGGCGAATCCCAGAGATAAGTTAGCATTGTTGATTTTATTTAAAATCACTACAGTTCTTTGTTCTTAATTTCCCTTTCTTTAAAAAATAAAAATGTGACATTGCTTTTTGGCTTGACAGGCTCAAAAATTTTCATACTTTTCTAATCATTCCACTTGTAGTGTTGACAGGGTCAAAGACATTTTTTGGCTAGTTATTTCATTGTATTTTTTATTAAATTATCAAAAGTATTGTATATTGTTTTTTATGATTCTTATTGTCAGGCGAGTCAAGTCTGTAAAGTTAGAGTTTTGGTTTACATGACATTTGGCATTTTTCATGGCAATACAAATTTTTTATAACCTCAGCCTCCTCCCCCCAGACCTAAATCCTGGATTCACCACTGATTTTAAGTCATTTAATAAGTATTGCTACTTGGTTTCTAAAATTTGTAAAATGTACATATTTTTGAAGTTGAAAATTTGAGCTGAATATTAACCTATCTAAAACTGACTATGTTGTTGTCATTTGTTAGATTGAATTGATGGATACATAATTTCTTTAAATAATAAATGGCTATATATTTGAAATTATGTTGTCAACAAAACTTGTTATTTACCTTTAGATTAGTAGTTAGAGGTAAACTCTAATATTTTACTACAATGGAGCTTTTGACGAAGAAACTGTGTACTTGCCTTTTTTCAAGTAATTGAGTGATGTAGCTGAATATTTGGGTTATTTCCCTCAACTGCTTAGAATTGTTTTAGCAGTCAATATACCTATCGCACACTAGTTGTCCGAGTAGGACAGGGTGATTAGACCACGGATAGATTAATATAACAGGGAGATGAAATTCTAATACATAATACAGCTATTGTATCTGTACTACTTTGTAAGGAACTTTTGTGTTCTTATCTGTGAATATCTGAAATGGCTTTTGAATATAAAATTTTAGATTGTTCTTCTATCCTTTGACTAGCTACATAAAAATAGTGAAAATTATATCCTTCATATAAAGATCTATTTTTAATCACACAGGATAAAATAAATTTGTTATTACAAGGCTCATTGTATTACCTGCTTCAAAAAGTCATCCACAATTTGATGCTAATTCTTATATACAGTATTTAACAACCACTTTTCGGTGTATTTGAAACAAATGAATTCTTCATAAAGTCTATTTTTAGTCTTTGTTATTCTGATTTTAGTTTGCATATTCTTGGTCATGAAACTTTAACAATTGTAGAATTCTGGAACATTTCTTAGTACCTCAATTTAAAATTTAAAGGTTTAGATTTTAATCTGTTCTTTAGAACACATTTCTAATATGTAATATCATAAAAAGAATAGATACTGAAGTATTTTCTAGACTAAACCGAATATCTTTAATGAATGTAAAATATTTTTTTTTACCAAGTTATATTTCTCCTTTCAGAGCGTTATTTTTATTTTAGAGAGTTGTATTTGGGTTCTAATTGAAAACTTGCTATTTGAAATATCTAATAAAAATTTTACAACTTCGATTTTCTAAATTTAAAAGGTAATTTCAATTCAACCTGGCTTTAAAATTCTGATTTAAATTAATATGAATCTAAAATTTTGTCAATATTTTTAGATGAGATGCAATATTTTAGAACTTAAATCATTATTATATTTCATATTTACCTTGTATATCCTTAACAGTAATCCTATTGTATATTTATCAGCTAAGCTTCTAAGAAATTTATGATTGTTAAAACAAAAATTGTTTCACTTAAAGTAAATTTATGGAACTTTCAAGTTTTTGTCATCGGACATTTCTTGATTCAACAACTTCATTTGAATGTTCATTTTTTCTCCCTTCCACTTTTTTGGTAGTAAGTAAAGATTGAAAAACTAATATGCAAGTTCATATCTTGTAGATGTTATTCATCAATTTCCTGATTTAAATTTGTAGGCCTTTTCATTATGTTTAGTTTCCTATGTTTAGCTTGAGTTTAAAAAAAAATTGTTAGAAAGTAATATGAACATTTAATGATTGCATCTCTTTAATATTTTCATTGTTCTCTCTATTTATTTTAGATGGGATAAGTAAAGTAGTCTAGTATTTTTAGCTTGAATGCGTTGCCTTTTAGAAATAAGAATTTATTTAGATATTTAATCTTTATTTACATGGACAACATATTAAAGCTCTGCAGGATTGATAGGACTTTATGTTTCGACATTATTTGGGAATTGGGTCACAATAGTGTGTATGTGGGTAAAAAAAAATATATTTTTTAAACATCGAAGCAGGTTTCTATTTTTTAATGTTTCCTTTCTGTAGTCTTGTCTTTTAAATGGTTTAATTTCACATTTTAATTTATATCGACAGTGATATTTTAAAAGTGCATTAACTTTTGTTGTTTTGAGATTTTGCTCTTCATTCACTTCATCTCAAATTTTTTTGCTTTCAGTTAAGTAGGAAGGGTTCATCATTTGTTATTACTCATCATTTAAATTGCTTTATTTTAGGAAATTGAATTTTGTAAAAAAAAATAATTCATAATATGAACCATCATTTAAAATACTATATTTATGAAAATTGACAATCCTTTTATTTATTGATAGTCATGTTTATCTGCTTAAATTGAAACTATCTTTAAACTAGTTTCAGTTTAAGTAGGATGTACCAGTCTATTAGAAGAAATATTAAATTGCTTACTTTTTGAAACTAACATATTTTCAAATAATTAAATCACTTGTACATGTCTGATTAATCTTGTAAATGGAGTGCAACATGTAGAAATGAAAATATTAGTTTTGTCGGATAATTTGGTGTGTAGGTAATCTTTTAACTTTTATGTTGCTTTAGTTGACATTTTTATTTTAATAAGTAAATGTGCTGTAATCAAAGGGCAATTAGCATACTTATGCGTGCAAGCTTTCATATTAGTCTTTCACAGAGAGTAGGGTTTTGATATCCTAGGTAATACTTTAACTTTTAAAAGTGTTACCTTGGTCATTGGTATTTCTTATTTTTCAAAGATTACTTCATTAAATATTTATTTAAAAATTTGCTGATTCTTAAGAGATCTTGGGGTCTAGTAGACAATTGAAATCTTTGTTATTTAAGTTTTGCCGGAATTGATATAGTTTAATACTAGATTAAAAGTATGATCTTTTTAAACAAGTAGAATATCATGTAGGATGCTGTTAACTATGTGGTATAAAATCTGTTTTAATTCATTGTATTTTTTTTTTTACTTAAATTCTCATTTGAAAAGAATATTCTATGGACCTCTTTCTTCAAGGACTTTACAATTTTCTTAAAGTTTCTGTAACTAGATTTCCGTTTTAAATGGCAAACCTTCTTTAGCACGCAAGCAGCAGACTGTTCATATTTTTATAAAATAAAGAGTGCCGAATCCCATGCAATGTGCAGCAGCATAATCGATCCTATTTATAGATCTTTATTTCCCATTGAATTATCTTTTATGCTGACTTTTGTATTCCATGTAGGAGAATTCTAAGATAATTTAAAATTGAAGACTTTCTGATAATTGTCTATATTAGTGGCCCCCTTCCATGGCAGAAGGCAGTTTGATTCTATTGATTTTTACATTTTCCGAAACCAGAAACATATATGATTTTTCAGAAATATTTTTATGTGCACAGACAGTGATACTGTAGTTTTATATATGTGTATACTGTTTTCTCGGATAGAATAATTACCGAAAAACGTTACCCTTTTTATTCTATATTTGCCTCTGAATTTCATGTAATATATCTTGGCCTTTTAAAAATAACTACATTGTCTTTCTCCAAATTTATTATATATGCTAATACCAAAAGCATTGCAGTTCTTAAAAATATTTTATTGGCCCATTAATTCTGAATGGTTTATAAATCTAAATTCTCTCAAACATAATATCAGTTACATTTTGTTGAAAATGAACAAAGAATGCAACAGAAAGCTCGGTTATGATGATCGAGTTTGGTTCCATTAACTGGTGCATTGCAAGCAATTAAAATATCCCAGAATCAAGTATAGCAATCGATGTGGGAATGCCAGGGTATGGATAAATTGTTTAAAATTTAGCCAACTGATAGGTTTCAAAAGCCTACTTTTATTGAGAAAGTATAATGTAATTATAACAAATCTTTGAATTGATCATGCCTATTTAAAAGAAATCTCTTGCATTCTGGTCCTGTACCTATTTGTAATTGATGAAATTGCATTTTAAATGTAAAGCATATCCTGTGTGGATGTCATTTTATTATTCAACTGCAAGTCCACTTTGGAACGGCAACTGTAAATGTAAATGGCATTTTAGGAGACAAACTTCATGGAAACAGTTACTTTGTAAATCGTATTCAACTTGTACATGTGATTTAATTTTGAGGGTTTCAACAGTACAATATTTCAAATTTTTACTATGTAGTTTTGTATTCAATATGTGTTTGACACAGTATATCCTTGTTCCATAAAACCAAACCTAGTTGTTAAAAGAATCATTGTGATGAAAACTTGATTGTTCGACAATAAATTTTGTCCTTGTAAAGCATTTGATTGATGGTAATGTAATTAACCAAACTCATTATAAGGTTATTGTATCACATATCATATTATGAGAATGCAGTAGACTCCCAACTGTCCGATTTAATGTAGCAGAAGGGCAGGACAGATAACTGAAAAGCTGAATAGGCTGGCGTTTTATTAATGCTTACTTCCTACCTCACCCAAACCATTAAAAATGCCTTTACTTTCTCATACACGAAGTATACAAAGAGAAAGTATTGCAATCATTAAAAAATTCAGACTCGAGATTTTGATGAATCTCCACATTTTAGACCTCCCGAGTCTGAAAAATACAATTTTGGAATTATATCTATCTGTGAACACAATAACTGAAAAACAGTTTGAGCTAGAGGGTTGAAATATGGTATGTGATTTTTATACATAATTTGTAGGTTTCACTCAACATTTGGGCAAAATCCATCCACGGGAAGTCTGTCCGTGTTCATGTGAACACCATCTCAAAAACTTAAATAGCTAGATAGTTAAAATTAGGTACAGTTGTGTCAACAGAAATATAGGTCCACATCAAATTTTGGACCAAATCCGTCATAGAGTTGACTGTTGATAATCGCATGCTTGTGAACACAATGACTTAGACAAATGAAATTTGGTATGTGATCTTCTAACCCTAGTTGTAGATTTGTCCAATTTCCGTTTCAGTCGGTTAAAAAAAGCATTCAAATTGCATATTCGATTTTTTTACTATGACGCAAGACCATATTCCATCAAGGGAAACTTGTGCATCATTTTGGGTTACAGAAGATCCACCTTTTTTATCTGTACAGGAGAGGGGATGGTATCTTTCTAGGAAGTATATGAGAAAGTTTAGGAGAGACCACTCCTACTGTTTTTATTTTAAAATCCATTCTTATTCATATTTTTCACCTCTTAGTTCAGGTCAGTATTTTGTAAAAGATTGCATGCAATGTCTGTATTAAAAATTTATTTCAGAAAAAGAAAGTCCAAGAACATTGTACCTATTGCATATTGTAAATATTGTACAAATTTTGTAAAAAATTATACTATTGGGCTTAGTAGCAGGAAACAAGATCATGTATACTATGTAATGTACATACTTTTAAACTAAACAAAATATAAGCTTAATTCTTTTGAAAATAACTTAAAAATATTTTGATAAGCAAGTACACTAATATGAAAACACTAGCCGCCTTCAGCCACCAGCTTAATTGCCAGAAATAAAATTTCAACTGAATCGCTTATAAATAATTTTATATTCATGGTACCCTTAAAAAGTATTCTTAAACTTCAAATTGCTATTGACATTTACAGGTATGGTGATAGAGTTTGCCCGAAGGCAGGGGGGGGGCGATTTGCCCGGCGGGGGGGGGGCGGTCCTCCCCCCAGGGGGCCCCACCCCCCCCCCCCCCCCCCCGAGTGTAATGCAATTGGTCTCAAATTTTTGCCAGATTGTTATTTTTCAACTAGAGGTGAATACCCCATACAAAAATTTTCCCAGACAAGATACAAAAATTTTCCCCGATATGGGGGACGCTGGACCCCTCCAGTCCCCCTCTGGCTCCACCCCTGGACATTTAACCAGTGTTCATTTCATAGCCTTGCACTCTTTTTCCATTTCTTGTCTACATTAACGTAAAATATGCAGTTGATTTCAACATTACATTGGCGGAGCACATTTTACGTCCAGAAGCGTGCTAGTTGGCTTAAAACATGCTGATAAAAAGAATTAAAACATAGCAACAGTAATCTTTCAGTTTACTGGATTATTTCATTATATACTATCTTGTGGACTTCCTTTACAGATTTCGCAGAAAAATTAATCAAATAGAATAAAGTAAAATCAGTAAGATATCTTCATAGCGTTCAACAATGGTAGAGAAACGCGCAATTAAATATTTGTTTAAACAATGAAAACGATTTGAAATGCATTACAACAATGAAAGGTGTTGTAAATTATGCCAAAAAATATTTTTAAAAGGTTATTAAAATTGGAAGAAAAATTGTATGACTTAATTGATATCATTGAGAAGGTAATTTTTTGCACATTCAGATGGCGTAAAAATGGTTTTTGTACTGTAACATTTTCGGAAGTTTAAGGAAAAATGCCCAAATTTTGCTTAATTTTGTAATTAAAATTCTAATTGAAAATTTTTAAAGAACAGCTCCGAGGTGCACATTCCCACCCTCCAAAGAAAGTTCATGCCAAATTTCGTAGCTCTAGATCTAGCAGTCTGCCCTGTAAAGGACCAACACACACACACACACATTCTCCTTTATTATTAGTAGAAATATATTTAAGATGAGCCAAAACTGACAGTGTTCAGTTTTTTGAAAAAGACTAGTACCTTGGTAATGTAAATTAATAATTTTAAAATCATAATTTTTCATAAATTTAATTTTTTTATAACTATGTTGGATAATATTTTGTTTGTAATTTATATTTTCATCTATAAAGTTTCCTTTATACTTTCTTGTATACAAAGAGAAAGTATTGTAATCGTCAAAAAATTCAAACTTGGGATTTTGACGAATTTCCATCTTTTAAATCTCCCTGAGCGTGAAAAACACGATTTTGGAATTATGTCTGTGTGTATGTGTGAACATGATAATTCGAAAACTATTAGAGCTACAGGGATGAAATTTGGTATGTGATCTTTGCACATAATTTGTTGGTTTCCATCAAATTTTAGATAAAATCCGTCTACGGGAAGTCTGTTTGTTCATGTGAACACTGTAACTCAAAAACTAGAATATCTAGATGGATAAAATTTGGTACACAGTTTTAAATAATCAGGAATGCATGTCTGTATAAAATTGTGGGCCAAATCTGTCAAGGGTTGCCTGTCTGTCAGTCTGTATAATCACATACTTGTAAAAATGTTCTCTTAAACCCTTTTGGCATAGATAAATAAAATTTGGTTTGATTTATTCTAACATTAATCATAGATCTATGCCTAATTTTCATTTCAATCTGTTTGAAAAAAGGTGTTCAAATTGCATTTTCAATTTTCTAACTATTGTGGTGAATCTTAACTCTCCACTCGCATGCATACTGGGAGCAACCTGTGTGCATGGTTTTCAACGTCTTCATGTGTAATGACTTCTACTTTGTGCCTTTTTGGCTCCTTTTTCTCCCTTTTAGCGAATTCTGATCCTGCTTGGATTGTTTTATTTCTGTTTGTTGTGTTTTTACATGCCATGAGGATATTGGGGGCGTTCTGGGCATAGAGTAGATTTGAAATTCGTGCAGGGAAATGACTCCTTATACGAGCGTTTTTGAGAAGTGAATATACGAGAAAGTTTAGGGGAGGCCACTCCCGCTGGTTCAAGAGTATAGCAGCAAAATGTTCAAATTTAAAAACATCATCAGAATTGCAAGTTTATTCACTGCATCATGAAATATTAAATGAAAGCTCAATATTTGTAATGAATCATGAGCGCTTAGGAATAGCATGGTACTGATATGATTAAAGTGGACCAAATCCATGAGATCTCTTTTCTTGGAAATGAATCTCAAAGTTTTAGGCTGTATTTAAAAAAAAAAAAAAAAAAAACAGGACTTCTAATTGTTCTTGCTCCCTGGTAGACACAAATTGAACTATGGATTTAAACCATTATTGAATAGAACGTATATTTCTACATTACCATGATGGTGTTAGTGCAAAATGTGGACCTGGTCCACTTGAACGCTAAACCCTTTTATATAACTCATGCCATAGCATAAGATAATCTGTTGCATGAAAATGGGATTTTTGACTGAGGCTTGCTATGTTTTCAATTACACTTCTTTTGCCACTTCTACTTTTTTTTGCAGAATTTTGCATTTTCTGTGAGTTATTTGGCTACACTTTGTTATGAGTAAAAGAAATTGTATCTTGACTTTCAAATGTACTGTTCTTTAAAGAACCAAATAGCTGTATTTTTGAAAAAACAACAAATGTTTGCTTATCCATAACTTGGTGTCTGTTAATCACGACAAAACATTGGTTATCAAAGCATATGGTGCTGTTTTGTCTTTCAGATGACTTTTCAACTTTTTCTCTTTATATAAAGAAAGTTTGCTATGTCTAGGGTCGTAAAATTTTTTTCACTTAGTTGCTGCACATTTTTTTTTTTTTTTTTTTGACCAGTTCAATGAAACCAGTTCCATCTGACCATCAAAAACCAAACTTGTTTTAAACTATTTTTAATTTTTTTTTATGTAGAAATTGTGATTTTTTTTTTCTTTTCCTTTTTTGCATTCATATTCGTCACATTCTGTCAAAGCTCGAATTTTTGTTATGTGCTGCCAAAAATATGCTTTGATATTTTATATGTGGAACATATTGCAGGTAAACTTTTTTTCCTCTTTTGAAATAATTTTGTTTCAGCATTGTGAAATTTAAGTGAAAATCGCCTCATGAACGATTTGTTATGCTTCTAGTATTTAATTATATGTGCAACCGAGAAAATTCCATTTTCAAAGTTAAAAAAAAAATGGCACACATTTTTTTTCTGCTTTGCATAACATGGCTTGTAGACGTATTTTTATTTAAACTGTCCAGGGCATTCCAATTTTACAAAATTATCTAGGAACAAGCTAATACATTATGGTAGCATTGTGCAAGAATATCTGTATGTAGTTTGGAGTGGTAGCTTTCACTTTTTACTAAATTTCAAGTGTCTTGTATCGGAGCTCACAAACATTGGAATATAGTAGGCCTAATTCTTGTTTTATTTTTGAAAGATAAAGTATCTAAAGATTATTACTTTTTTTTCCAAGCTTTATGTCAAACTTGTGCAGGTATGTTCTTTTAAAGTTTAATCAGTCTCGTGTTCTAAGAAATCAAGCTAAATTTTTTTAAATTACAAAGTTTGCTTGCAGTGTAGAATTAAAGTTATTCCCAGCAAAATTCTTTTTTTTTGTTAATTTTCTTGAATAATTTAAGGAACTTCGTAATTTTTTTGATTTTGAAAACAGATGTATTGGATGCTGTAACTTTCTTTACGTTCTTGACCCAGTTATCTGTGAGGTTTTTTGAGAACTGCTCTCTAGAATTTTATGTCTCAGTACGGTCAGGGACAGATTTTGGGGAGGGGAATGGGGTGGCAGAACATTTTAGAAATACCTAATCCGAACGTATGGGGAGCTCGAGAACAAAATATAAAAATTTAGTTGCAAAATTAGTTTGCTTTCTTTAACACTAATTATATCCCCCCCCCCCCAACTCGCCGTTTGTGGTTAAGTGCTTTAGAAAAAAATTCATTGAGAAACGGATCGCAATTTTTTTCTGGAAAAATCGGGACAAAAAAAAGTTACCGTAAAAATTCTTAAAAATATCGATCTTCAACATCATTTACGAAAATCTGTCAACTCTGATAGGTAAATTTCTTCTATGGAGCTTTTGTATTTTGCATTAAAATACTTTCTGAAAAGCATGACATATTTTTTTAAACCGAGGGCAAATGCCGTAGGAAGTCATTTTGATTTCCTGCAATTTGTATGTCTCGTATCAGCAATCGATATACTGTTCTTTTTAACTATTTCTTCCACATAGTAACTTTGAATCTCATTAATTTTATAATTTTGCGGGCTCATTCTTACTATATATATTTGAGCCAAGATTTTAGAGTGATCATTCAAATTCATTTTCTTTAAACTTTTTTGTCCTCTCGATTCGAAACAATCAGTGGAGCAGTTTTCACACAATTTTCATGCAGATCACTTTTTGCATATAAAATATGAAACTTGTTGAATGATTTAAATGTTTTCATTGCTAAATAATTTTTAGTTTGTAGACTTTTATCATTTTCACTTGGAACTTGATTGGAAATTTTCTAGAGATGTAACGAATATAGTGATTTGGCGGAATACCGAATATTCGTCCAAATTTCGGGCCGAATACTAAATTTTTAAAAGCATTTTACTTTGATTGTAAATGAAATATTTTTCATATTTTAAATGAAAAAAATTACGATTAAATTTGATTTTTTTTTTATTATTTGTATATTTAACAAAAATGTTGATACCTTTATGTATATTTGTAATATTTTAAATAAATTGATTCCAATAATAAGAAACCGTCATCATTTTGGGATTGCTTCAGAGAAATAAGTCATCATTACAGATCATGACAATGGCAAACACAGAAGAAAATTGAATGGATTAATTAAAACTACTAAAAGTAAATTCCTATTTTGATGAAGATATTTTAATAGGTATAATAGTGTCCACTTAATTGGCGGAAAAAATTCGGAATAATTTCCAAAGTTGGTAAATTTAGCAAGAAATTCTTTCAACGCCTGCAAGCATTATATAGTGACATTTATTTTCTGAAACTCGTAAAATATACGAAGCCATATGGAACAGACTTCTATAAATGATATGAATCATTATTAAATAAACTTGTGTACTATGCGACTTAAAATTGTATAAATGTTAGATTCTTTTATAATAAATTTAAAGGAATGTAATTCTCAAATATTCTTTATTAAATATATTTAAAACAACTTTTAAAAACATTTTATCTTGAATTTATTCAGCCAATTATCTGTTTTGCATTCGACCAGATTGAATATTCGGGAAAGTGCCGAATAGGCCTAATACTGAACATTCGTTACATCCCTAGTTAGAATCGCATGTGTATGAAATCGAACAGAACATTTCCTCCTCGAAAATACCGAAAAAATATTGTTCTTGCATCGTAATTTTAGGCTTTGCAATGATAACTTAACGCAACCTAAAATTGAGTAAATGTTGGATTTTTTTGATAATAAATGTACTGAAATGTAATCATGCAATATTTTTTATTAAATTTGTATTTAAACAGAAATGAGATTCTTCCGCTTGTTGGTGGATTTCCGCTTTTTTGTTATTTTGGAGAAATTTCGCTTTTTTTTTCTCCCCCCGCCGCAAAAATTTCCTTTTTCTTCCGAAAATTCCACTTTTGCACAAAGAAAAGAAACCTTTCTATCTTCCATTTTTGAAAGAAAATTCTGGTAATAGTTAATAATAGTTAAATATTCTTTTTCTTATACGTACTTAATTCTAAATAATTAAGTTATTAATTATTATAGTGCAATATTTTCATCATGTTGCATGTTCTGATGTTTTACTTCTTAAAACGTCCTTCGCGTATAAATAATGGTACAATTTTTTTGCTCGCATATGATTTCAGTCTTTTTGCTTTTTTGCCAATCTCATCCCTGATTTAAAAGAACATTTTAAAAAATTATCCTGAATATATTCGGCCGAATATCTGTTTAGTATTCGGCAAAAGGGCCGAATAGCTGCCGAATATTCGTTACAT